>CALSCQ010001818.1:0-51175 GCA_943704525.1 Pigoraptor vietnamica | reverse complement strand
TCTCTCTCTCTCTCTCTCTCTCTCTCTCTCTCTCTCTCTCTCTCTCTCTCTCTCTCTCTCTCTCTCTCTCTCTCTCTCTCTCTCTCTCTCTCTCTCTCTCTCCCTCCCTCCCTCTCCCGCCCTCTCCGTTGCTGAGTGGTCGTTTGTTGCTCTGCGCAGCTCGATGCGCTGGACGCAAAGGCAAAAGGGGTCGATGATAAGGGGTGAGTCTGCGTGCGATTGGGCCGAGTGTTACCCTCGTCGTAGTGCATTGCTACGCTATGTGCGCCCTTCCTTTTGCTGGCGGGTTTCACCTCCCTTCGACGATCCTCGTTTACAATCGGTCGTGGACTTGCGTTTGTCACTTTCTGTCCCTCTATTCGCAACATGCTCATGCACATTGCGTGCTTTGCAGCCCGACCGCCGGCGCATCCACGCAACTCGTGCGTCAGCAGTCCGAAGCGGAGGCGCGCCTGGACACGCTTCGTGCGCAGCTCGAGGCCGTCGAGGCGTCGCTCGAAGGCAAGCGCCGACAGCTTCTCGAGGACGAGCGGCGCGCGTCGACTCTGCGCGCGGACAACGAATTTCTGCAGCGCCAGAACGAGACGCTCACGCGTGAATACGAGGGCGTCAAGTCGAGCCTCGAAGCTGCCACGAATGAGCGCCTCGCTGCCGCTCAGAAGGAGGCCGCGCGTAAGGACGAGCTGTTGCGAGAGCGTGACGCGCTGGTCGCTGAGAACGAGGCACTGCTTGCTGACAAGGCTGCGGCCACGCGAGAGCTCGCATCGCTCAAGGGCCAGCGCGAGGGTCTCTTTGCGGAGCTGACGGCTCTGCGCGCGCAGTCTTCCGAGCTCTCGGTGGACGTGGACCGCCTCACGCGTGAGAAGCGAGCGGCGGCGTCGGAGAGGGACGCTGCACGCAAGGACTGTGAGGCCGCCGTCGCCGAGCGCGACGCCGCCCTTGCGCAGAAGGAGGCGCTTGTGCGCGAGCGAGACGAGGCGGTGCAGCAGCGCGATGTCGCGCTGAGGGAGAGGGATGCAGCCGCCGCAAAGGCTTCGACGGACGTTTCCACTGCGTTTGTGTCGACTATGCCGCTGCATGGAGATGCGAGGGCCGTCGCCGACGAAGTCACGCGATTGACCCGCGCGCGAGATGCCCTCGACCGCGAGCTGAGGGACGCCCGCGCTGCGGCAGAGCGGGAATTGGACGCTGCCCGCAGTGAACGGCGGACGGTCGTTGCGGAGATCGAGTCTCTTCGGGACGAGCAAAGCCGTCTGGCGAC
Organism: Pigoraptor vietnamica; assembly: GCA_943704525.1. Classification (NCBI taxonomy): domain Eukaryota; class Filasterea; order Ministeriida; family Capsasporidae; genus Pigoraptor; species Pigoraptor vietnamica. Next base: position 49,914 of record CALSCQ010001818.1, on the reverse strand, counting down.
CGAGATCTCGTCGCTGCGCGGTGAGCGCGGTGCCATCCAGGCAGAGCTGCCGGCCCTCCGCGCTGAAAAGGCGTCGCTGTCGGTGGAAGTCGCGACGGCAAGGCAATCTCTCCGCGACACGATGCAACAGGCGCAGGAGGAATCTGCGCGCGCGTCGGCGGAAGCGGCGGCGGCGTCGCGGAAGCTCGCCGACCACCACCGGGAGATATCGCGACTGCAAGAGCTCCAGCAGCGACTCTTGGAGCGGCAGCGCGAGCAGCAGGAGTTGCAGCAGCGTCTGTTTGACGAATTTGGAGAGCGGCTTCAGCAGGGGAGCCTGTCGCGATCCCGGCCGCGCTCTGTGCGTGCGCCGTCTGCCACAGCGGACGTCGACCTCGCGGACCTCGGTGACGAGGACGTGGCTGCGAGCGACGCCGGACGCGGAGTGCGCCGTGCACCGAGTGTCACTGCTGACCTCGGGACGTCTGCTGCTTCGTCGGCTGTGCGGCCGCCCTCTGCGCCCCTCGCCGCTCTGGAAGAAGTGCTTTCGTCGAAGCTGCGCGAGCATGAAGAGCGCAACTCGCACAAGCTGAACGGCCTCCTCGAGATGATCGGGCGCCAGCAGCAGCAGATACAGGAGCAGCAGCGCATGCTCGAGGGCCAGCAGCGGCATCAACCCCGCGTCACTGAGAGGGACGCCGGAAGGGAAGGGGACGAGGACGGTCACGTGGACGGGGCGAGTGAAATACGCTACATTGACAACAACGTGCGCGTGACCGGGCGGACGTCGGCGCGAACAGGAGAGCGGCAAGAGCGCGGCACGTCGCCGCTGATATCACGAACGAGCGCGTCCCCGCCGAAGGACTGGTCACGTGATGTCGCGGGCGCCGGTGGACCCTTCCCGCCGTCACAGGGGCGGCCAACGTCTCGTGGCCGGACGCCGGGACGATCGACGGGTGCGTATGTGCGGCCGAACACTGTCGACGTGCCCCTTGGCGTGTCGGCAACGCCGGCGTACGGCGGGGAGGAGCACGCGACGATCGCCGAACTCACGCGCGCGAAGAGGGAGCACAACGACTACCTGTCGCGAGCGCAGGTGCGTTTCTGTGACATTATCATTTGCTGTGTGTGTGCGCGCGCGCTCGTGTGTGTGTGTGTGTGTTGTCAAGGCGTTGACAATTCGTACCGCGACCGCTGTGTAACCAGGTCTATCTCGAGGAGCTCCACAACCGCCTGTCGTCCTCCACCGTGTCGACTCCGTTTGGTCCCATTCCCCGCTCCGCCACGGGGGCGCGGGAGCCCGCCACTCCTTACTACGCGCACGACAGCGCGCACTCGCACGCGCACACACACGGCCACGCGTACCCGTCCGTCCCCGCCGAGCGCTGGGCAATGCACCGGCCGATGCCCGTGTCGGGAGTGACGCCGTACCTTGGAGTCCCTCCGCCCCTCGCCCCCTCGCAGGGGTCGCACGGCCGCAGCGCGTTCTATTCTGCGGGCACGCCGCTGTCGAACGTGCAGGGACACGCGGAGTGGCTGCGTGGATTCAAGGCGGACGCGCGCGCGCCGACGGCGCCCCCCGCGGCGAACCTCGTGCGGCCGCCGTCGGGAGGGCCTGTTGAGACGGCGAGTGGACGCAACGTCTAGACGAAAGTGTTCTGTCGCCCGGTAACACCACCTACGGCGGCGATTGTTCATCACGGAGGTTCGCCGCCGTCGGGAGGGCCTGTTGAGACGGCGAGTGGACGCAACGTCTAGACGAAAGTGTTCTGTCGCCCGGTAACACCACCTACGGCGGCGATTGTTCATCACGGACTCTGCGTTGTTGATATGTAATAGCCTCTCGAATGACGTTGAAAGTCACGTCAACTTTCTGCGCGTGTAACGTCTCTGTCGTTTTTTTGAATTCTTCGTCTGGTGCGTTGTTTTGCTTTCGTGTTTTTTTTTCGCGTGCGCGCGTGCGCGTGCTTTTGCGTCCTTCGTCGATTTGCTTTTGGTCGAACTAAAGTATTGTACAGAAAGCAAGCACGTCGCAAGCGCAGTCCCTCACACTCGCGAATGTCCGCTCTAAATCACATGCACTCTCTCCCGCATGTCAAACCCTACGACTGCTACAAACTGAGGTCTCACTCCCATACACTGTCTCGCACGTGCATGCCCTCTCACTCAGTCCTAACCAACCCTCACTCTCAAGGGAGGCAGGTTTCTTTCCCATACTGTTTTTTTTTTCTTTTCTCGCTGTTGGCAAGTGTCGTCAACTCAGGTCGTCATCGTCAAAATCGTCCGGAAATGCTGCAGAGAGCACAGAGGATGGCGCTTAGAAATCTTGGTCATCAACACTGGACACGCTCAGAGACCCGAGGTACACGTACGTCGCACGTGCATGTGTGGACATGTAGCTTCGTGCGACGCAAACAACCTTGCTTGTGGCTTCACTTTCGGCTCTAGAAACACGCAGGGACACATAACGTTGCACACAAGTAGGCTTGAGTTTACATGGGTACAGTGAGAGCGACACGCAGGCCCACCCTTGAAAAAGTCGGCATGCAGTACTGTGCGGTCGATAATGGGCGCCATGGGCACGTCGTGCTCTGCAAGCGAACCCTGCAAGCCCTGCGTCGACAAGTGACATCGCCGTTGAGAGAGATAAAAGTGAAGTCAAAGCGCAACGGAATTGTCTTCTCAACGTTCTCTTGTGCCCACGCTCTCTGCCATCAAACTCAAGCACATGGGCACACTCGCACGCAAATATATGTAGTGCACACACACACGCACACACACACACACGCACACACACACACACAGAGCAAGCTCGCAGCACACGCGCACGCACGCAAACAAGTGACGCGAGTTAATACCTCATAATCGAGCTCCATGACCTGGTCGATCAGCGACTCCTGGCGAGAAGGAGGGCCTCCGCTCATTCTCAACAGCAGCGCACAACGCGCGCACGCACGCAATAAACGCTTGCGAGTAACCCGTTCCAGAAGCTGAAGTTTCAATGTGCGGATTGTCGTCTTCTGTTTCCGTTTCCGTCGTATCGGAAAACCATCGCACACCTGACACACACACACACACACTCGTCTCACTTTGGCACAGCGCGTTTTTTTGGAAGCCTCGGTTTTTGATGTACTATTGTTCGTTGCTACAATCGCATCTCTCTCTTTCACTTCGCCCACTCGTGTGAAAAAGCCCTCGTCTCTGCCTAGTGCTCTTGAGTTATAGGAAAGCGCTTGTTTGTCACTGCTATTTCGCACCGCTGCGACAGTAACGAAACTAATCGCGCACATTGCACACGCGTGCACGTGGTCTCCATGGCGGAAGCGGAGAATGCCGCTGCGCTTGAGCGGTTTCTCTTGCTTGCCAAGAGCGCCAAGGTGCGTTTGGGTGTGCCATCAACCTGTAACACATGCGCTCAGCTGTTCGACCACCACTCACCTCTTGTGTGTGTGTGTGCGTGCGCGCAACTGCAATGCGCAGGGGTCTGCCGCAGTCGCACTCATAGGGCAGGCGCTCGATAACCCGAAGCTCTATGTCTTTGCGGAACTGCTCGACGTCCCTTCTATCAAGGAGGTGGGCTTAACAGGCGATGGCAGGCGAGATGCCCCCCCCCCCCCCCCCCAAACCCTGCGCTTGCTGTCCCCTTGTTCAGTCACTGTCAATAGATGCCCCCACCCTGCGCTTGCTGTCCCTCTGGCGCTCGCGAGCCCGTCATTAGATGCACTTTGCTTTGGCGCTCGCGAGCCCGTTAATAGATGCACTTTGCCGTGAAACTGGGCCTTTGTCTCTATCCTTTTGCGTTCGCTTGAGCGTTAATCTATCTAATCCATGTTTCGTGGGGCAGCTGGCGACGACGCCCAACAAGCCCCACTACGACTTGCTTGTGCTCTTCGCCTATGGCACATATGCCGACTGGATGGGTGGGTCAAACGGGTGCATTGGTGTGTGTGTGTGTGTGTGTGTGGTCCCGCGTTAGGAACCCGTTTGTGTTTCCCGTTGAAGCTGACGTCTGTTACGCCGCAGCGAACCAAGCATCCCTTCCCCCGCTTACACAAGCGCAACAGACAAAGCTCCGACTCCTTACGATCATCTCGCTCGCTTCACGCGCAAAGGTGCTTACAGTGTGTGTGCGTTGTGTTCGTGCGTGTGTGCGTGCGTGCGTGCGTGCGTGCGTGCGTGCGTGCGTGCGGTGTGTGTGGTGTTTCATTTCCGTCTGTCGCTGACTCTGTCTCTTCTTGCAGACTATTCCCTACGCTTTTCTCTCACAGCAGCTCGGCATTGGAAACCTTCGCGAGCTTGAAGGTGGGTGCGCGTGCAAGGTCGCCTCTGTCGCTGTTTTCGCCGTGCGAAGTCATGTCCCTTGCAACAACCGTCTTGTTCTGAGGCGATGTTCAAGGTCTGATTTGAGCTAATCCGACATCTTCCCCCTCCTTTTCCCTCTTCCCTCCCACTCGCAGACTTGATTATCGAGGGCATGTACCTGGGCATTGTGCAGGGTCATCTGGACCAGAGGAACGCACAGCTGGAGGTCGACAGTGTGCTTGGTCGCGACCTCAGGCCGGAACAGGTGCGCTGGGCCCCGATGTATGCGCCTTTGTCCTCTCGCACTCACACGCGAACAGTGCCTCACCAGTACTTCGCTAGAACTGAGCTTGTGCATATCTCTCCCTGCGCTATGTTCTCTTCCATTACGTGATGTCTAAGACCCTGTTCGCGCAGCTGGGACAACTGGTGGCGTCCATCGGCTCGTGGTTGGCCGCGTGCGAGAACATTATGGGCGCCGTTCGCGAGCGCGCGCTCACGGCGGACTCTGCGGCGGAGGAGCGCACTCGAAGGGAAGAGGCGCTGGCGAAGGAAATTGCGGACGCGCGCAAGTCGCTCAAGGCGCACGAGGACGCCGGCGTAGACGTGCACCGCAGCACCGAGTTTAGCTCTATGGAGTACTTCCACGAGGACTCGCGCCACAAGGGAAAAGCGTGGGTGCTGTCTGCTGTTGCGGTTTTATGAGCGAGTGAGATGGGAGTTTTCCGTTGTGCGTGGTTTGTTTACGACGTTTTGCGTTCGCTCATGTTATTTTTTCCGATAGCGTCTGTCGGCGTATTACGTGTTTTTTGTCGACACGGCGTGTCGCTCACTGATTGTCTCTCTCTCCGTCTGGCGCTGCAGGAAGGCGAGGAATGTTCGCAGTGCGCCCATGCGGCGATGAGAGGCTGCCTCCAGCAGTCTAGGTCACGTGCCTGTGCGCAATACACATCAAGTGCATGGATCCTTGCGTCAGCAAATGTTCGGCTGATAAGTGGCGTGCCGTTGCCCTTTACACGTGCCTTCGTTCTAAACGCGCGTATCGGACGTCTCTTCCACCACATCTGCTCTGCATTCGTACTCACGTGTCTTTCATTCTGGAGGTATCGATCGATGTCCGCTGCTCGAAATGCACAGAATGGCTCAGTATGACTCGTCGTCCAACGTCCTACCCCTCCGTCGTCGCTGTAGAGCCTGAGCGTGCGCGCGCCGCTGAGCGCAGATATGTCGGTCACATTGGGACAGTCCCTGCGGTCAAGTGTGTGGATGCCGCCGAGCGCAGACACGTCGTAAACTTTTTCGCGTCCTGCGAGGATGAGCGTGTGCACGAGAAACGTCCGACGTGACTCAGAGGGGCAGTCGCTGAGGTGTGTGGACGCGGCCGAGTGCAGAAACCTCGCAGACGCCGACGCATTCGTTGGGATGAAGAGAGTGGAGGCCGCCGAGCGCGGAGACATCAGCTGCTGCGACACTCGCCGAGGAAGAGGGTGTGGGGAAATTCCGGCGGTCGCTTGTAAGTACCCACACATGATGTTACTCGCACGTAACACTTCACCTGACTTCGCCTCACTTCGCCTGCACGTGACTGAATTCCGGCGCAACAGGGCGGCGTCCCCACAGCACCTTCTCGATGGTTTCCCCAAAACCACGCAGTCGTTAAATGGAATGGTAGAAGCCTCTCGACGACCTCTACGCAATGACAGCGAAACTGCTGCACACACGCATGCCGCCGGCACGGCCGGGGCCGCGGCGAGCGCCGAATGGCACGCCGCGATTACAGTCCGAGCGGAATGGCCCCAACGAACTTCTACGGCGGCCGGTTTCTACAGCACATACGCACGTAAATCGAAACGCGGAAGGATGTCGTTAAACACACGACAACTCTGCGAACGACAGTACACACACCTATGCAGCGCGAGCCGGCCAACTGCCGGACGAAGCCGGGCACGGCCGATGACGTAGGTCCACGGAAGGGGATCAGATGCCGCACACACCCGCGGCTATAGTCGGACGAGCGTGGACCCCAGCCCTCGATGTTGAATAGTTCGTGAGATTCCGACCTCGCTCTCTTCATTTCCGACAAGCAGACCGGCCGACTCCACAAGTGCCGTTGCGCCCGAACAGTGAAGCTTGGAGAGGCGTGGACCCCCGACAACCAACTACGTCGCATCGGTCAAGTTCGCGACAGCTGAAGCAAGTGAGAGGCCAAGGATTGAATCGTGCCGAACTCGTCACTCCGCTGCGTCCCGTCGACCCCCCACTGGGCGGCCCCCCGTTTCCCTTAGACGAGTACGAACCATGGCCATGTGAGTGCAATTTCATCGATCAATTGTCATTTATTACCGCCGGCAGCTGCTCGTGTGTTGTCATTAACCGGCCTATTCCATGCGCTGCCTCACCCGGCCACATTGTCGACTTTGTCAGCTTCAGTCGCATGCAGCCGATTCCGAGCCGCGCGGGCTACTTCCTTATCCGCGAAGGTGAGTGCGGCTGCCCGGCTTGTCTCGTGACACTGAGAGAGGATGGTTCAAAAAACAGGGAATTGCGCCCTTAAGCCGTGAGTCGCTTTCAAGCCTACAGCCTTGTTTATTATATATTGCCCAGTGCGCGCTCGCCGACTGGAAGCTGATCTAATTAAAAACGTACTGGTTTGCGATTGCAGAGGACTTTACGCGCGAGGTCGAAGAGGATCTCCGCAACCGGGGGATCGTGGAGTGCCGTTGGTTGACACCGCTCGTTCGGCGGGCGGGCTTGGTCGCCCTGCGGTTTTCACGCTCGCTCTTCATGGCGGGCGCCTCTTCGACGAGCAGGTGGGCGGGCATTGCCGCCATGGACACGGACGCCATCGATCCGGACCGTCCTATAATTGTTGCAGTGCAGGAGTTTTGCAACGGTGGGTGTGGATAGTTTGTTGTGAGTCGCGGGCCGTGGCACTGCCGGCGCCGTTCCGTTCCGAGTGCCAGTTGCGTCGATGCTTTGCTGCTGCAGAAAGTCCGCGCAGGAGAAAACCTCACACTATCCGTCTAATGGAAGCCGCATTGTCGCTTATAATTATGCAGAGGTCGTCGCAGAGATGTCACGGCCTCTCTTCACACCCGGCGTCACGCCGGACAGCGTCATCAACGCAATTCTCGGCTGCTTCGTGGCGGTCGAGTACCGCGCCGGCTCCACTGACTTGGTGGAGATCCATTTTGATCTGCGCCGCTTCTGGGCGCTCTTCATGGCGGGCATCCCCGGCGTCCACTTCGGCCCAATCGACGATGAGTATCCGAGCGATGATGACGACGACGACGACGACCGGACGGTTGCCGCCGGCGGCTAGACCACGACGCTGGCTTGGCCTGGAGCGGGGACTGACCGCCCGGGCATCAACGGCCGGGCCCTCAAGACAGAGCCGGCTCAGTTCAGTCAGTTAGCGATTCGTTTTCAAAATTTAATTTCATCGGCTGCTGAATGCTGTTTTTCCTGCGTTACCCCTCAATATAGCTACAATTACCATGATTTTTTCTGACCAGTATGTGAATTGGAGACGAGAAAGTATACTTAAGGTGGGCACGCGGACGGAAGAGAGTGAGCGCCCCATACCACACGTGCGCTCTGTTAGCCAAATTCTATCTGACCAATATGTGGAGTCCGACGGGCTTCGCCATTATCTCTTGATGAATGTGTTGACGTTGTCGAGTGTCGAAACATCTCGTATGCAATTACAGTGCTGTTGTGCGCTGTCGTGAGCACAAAAACGCACGCCGTAACAACAGTGGTAAAACCAGTGATGAGAAGAGCATACGAATGGCGCCCATTTAATCACACGCTCTTTTTTCGGAGCTTCTTCTCCTGGTATGCAATGTAATTCGTGCGCGCTTCGCTTGGCCGCGACTCGATAATGGACTTGATCTTGTGCACAATCTCCTCTGTTCGGCGAGGGAAGAGAGACTCACGTCAGCGGGTCATAGGTGCGACAAGCGATCCTTGCCATGCACGGCCGGTGACGCGCCGGACAAATAGGATGGGTACCGCCGATAGATGATAATACTAATCAAAAGGCAACACAATTCGACTTGTTCAATGACACGCACGGCCAACACAGTGACAACTGCGGGTCATGCGCACAAATGACTCACAACCCAATCAAACACGCGCACCCGACAACCCCCATATCCAGGACACCCACTCGCTTCCTCGGCGACCTTTGCCTCAAAGTAGTGGTTTTTGAACTCGGAGCCGTTGAAGTGGCAGAAGCGGAACGTGCGCGGCGACTTATCCTCAAGCAACTGACACGCGACGACGTCGTCCATATCGTGCGAGACCTGACGTATGCACGCGTAAGTCGCAACGAAACGTGCCGAAGACGCGGCATCAAGACCCACACGACGTGCACGCAGTATACGCATACATGCCCGCACACTCACAAACAAACGCCCAGACAACATGCGCGCGCAGCGCTCAGCACTCATGCACACGGACGCACCAGCTTCTGCTTCTGAAAGAATCCGAGCGTGCCGTACGGAATGACCGATATCTTGTCCGCGTCGACACCCAGCATCATCTCCTGGTTGCCGCTGAACTTGTGCTTCGCCCACACCTCGTACGACTGCGAACACGTCAAAACGCGTTTGGTCAGATCAATGTCGCATGCAAGTATTGCGTTGTTGTTAACGGTACGCGTGTGTGTGTGTGTGTGTGTGTGTGTGTGTGTGTGTGTGTGTGTGTGTGTGTGTGTGTGTGTGTGTGTGTGTGTGTGTGTGTGTGTGTGTGGAGCGGTTACGACCGTCCCGGAACAGTGAGATCCGGAATGAATGTGCGTGCAGTGTGCACTCCAGGGCAAAAAGCGTTAGGTGGCAGGGTGGCATCAGTGTTGCGAGTGCGAATTGCTGGGTCGTGGACATTCCCTGCAGTATGCGTGCGTGCGGGAAAGCCAGCCATGTATAAGCATCGCACACACCTTGTACTGGTGCACTGTGAGCGAGTTCTCGACGTCCTTGTTCTTCGTCTTGTCCACGTCCTCCTGGATGTCTCTTCGCTTGCCTGCGATGGACCGGGAAGAATCAGACACCGCACTCACGCGACTCCACATGGACCACACACGATAAATGCCGCAGACAAGCTATCTCTCTACAACCTCGCCACTCACAATGGGCTAACAAAATTCCGCACACGCACGCACGCACGCACACACAGGCAGACACCCACTGAATTTGTGGATGAGGTTGAACTCCATCACGTGCACCGACTGCAGCGTCTGGTTCAGGTCAAGCTCCACTCCCGGCGAGTCGACGAGCTCGAGCGTGTGTTGCCCCTTCGGCAGCGCGCGCTTCTTTCTCACGAGGTCGAGCACGTCGCTCAGCAAAATGTCGCAGCTCTTCACGTTGAGCACCGTGCAACCCTGGCTGGGCACGTGAATGCGGATAAACGCAAGCGTGCTCTTCGGGTCCGGTCGCACAGCCGCCGACGCCTTCCTCTGCACGCCCCCTCCGGACCGCCCGCCCGTCTCGCACAGCGCGAGTTGGTCAAACCCAAACTTCTGAATCGGCTGCTTGCGATCGAGCGCGGGAAAGTCCATGTCGGGCGACCCGTCGTCTTCCACCATGCGGAGGCAGTAGTTGTCGACGCCGCCGCTGAGTTTGGGCTGTCGGCCAGCCTCAGTGTACTTAAAGGCGATGAGGCCAATGACGTCATCCACCGTGGCGCTGCCGAGTGCGACGAGCTTGAGGGGCTTCGAGTCCTCGGCGAACGGGAAGAAGATCTCGAGTGCGACCGTGCGTGCCATTCCCACCTGTGTGCGAGTAGAGAAGAAGGTGTGATATTCACGTAAGTTAGAGCGCAGAAGAAAGGGGGTTCGAAGTGCGTTGCCGCGTAATGTGTACTCTCAAGTTCACACGCACACACAACATCATAGCTGGCTAAGCGGCGATGTATGGCAATCGGTTTCACCGGACCAGTCGATGGTAACACGTTGCAGCTGCCGACGCAAGATGCCCTCACACCGACTCACCATACAATCCATCATAAACACAAGCATTTCCACGCACACACCTGCCCATGCACTGTCCACACACTCGTACCCCACACACCTGCCCATCCCCGCCAAATTGCGCGTACTCCTGGTACGGCGTCGTCGTGACCTTCTGCGTGCTCCCGCGGAGCATTTCCGACAGCTTCGACGGCTGCGTGGACGCGCTCGGTGCCGCGATGGCCTCTCGTGTGAACGCGGCGGGGTTTGCCTGCGGTTGCGCACCGGCGCCCACGGCGTCCTTCTCCTTGAACACCACGACCTATTGGAAGACAAGAGGCGTCAGAGGGAGCAACATGACCATACTCTTCCGTGGCAGGCACTTTCCAGCGCAGTAGATCGACAACTCGACACCTCGATCCCATTCACTCGATTCGCAAAAGATAACGACAAGCGATGCAATGGAAACGCACCTTATGGTCGGGCCCCTTCTGCTCTTTCGTCTCCGTGCGGTCCGACCCACGCGCCGCCTGCGAAAAGCTGTTCGACGGACTCAGCATAATGTCGTACGACTGCGGCATGGACGGCGGGGAGTTGGATGGCGAGCTCGCTTCGCTGTCGAGCACCGAATTCGAGAGCGAGCTGTTGGCCGTGTGCGGATGCGAACCGCCGCCGCCACCGCCGCGCCCGCTGCTGCTCGGGAACGCGACGGGCCCGTGGTCCGTAATCACGAGTTCGGACATGCCCGAGTCGTCGTACATTGTCCACGCATATTGGAGCTGCCGCACGATGAACGCGGGGTCGTCAATCAACGCCATTTCTCCTACTCGTGGGTGCGTCCCACCCTCCGCAGCACGTGTGTGTCGACGAGTTATGCGGACACCGCGTTGCGGGATGCCCTGTTCAGCGCCCCGTCATGAGCCGAGGGTGTTCGACACGCGACGACCTCAAACGCGCCTGAGTGCGCCCACTGCGCACCGAGAATGTGGTGTTGCGAGAACGATGCCAATTCCCAACGAGAAGAAGGCGAACACGACAAAGCCGATGCCTCTTTCGCTGCCCAGAGAAGAACGCGAGAGAGTGAGAGAAGATGCAAGCGACGCAGAGAGAGAGAAGAAAAAGAAGAAGATAAGAGGCGCGACAAAGAAAGAGACGCGAGACGACTATGAGACGTGTCATCGGTCGTCTGTTTGGGTTTTGTGTGGCTAGTAAGGCCCCATCTAGTGACTGCGGAGTGTAAATCCCGAGTAAGACAGAGTTTACTCCCGAAATATCCGTGACGCCGTCATCAAAGCCCATGCAGCGAAACAGGCACACATTTCCGCCCGTTCAAACGATTCGCTTGCTTCTTCACTCACGCACACATTGCTGCGACTGCGTATTCTGTGCGGTGTTGGCGGTGTGTGCGCGTCTGTCGCATCCGTCGGCTCGTTCGGTATTCGATATTCGCTGTCCGGTCAGCGGGGGCACTCCTTCTCAAACCAACCCGCGTGTCTCTGGAAGTTCTATTGCGGAACACACACACACACACACACACACACACACACACACACACACACACACACACACGCACACAGTGTCGCAATAGCGCGGGTGCTAAACGGCGTTTTCACATCTGCATCGACGACGGATTGTTTTGGAGCGTCGCACTCAATCGATAACGAATTGTTGGCGCCAAGCGGTCGTCGAACAGTGATTTTCAAACCCTGCGAACGGAGTTCTCCTTATCTCTCGTTTGCTCCTGGCGATGGCACGGGTCGTTCGGCATGCCCCTTGAGCGGGCATCTCTTCGCTAGTCGCGGCAGAGCACCGTGCATTCGGTGCGTCCGCTATCGCTGCCTTTCCGGCAATATCCGCGGGCTTGTTCTCGCCCCTCTTTCTCCTCCGTCGTCATTCCTGCGTGGACGTCCTTCGATTTGGGCGATGGCGCCGGCCACATCGGGACCCGACCTGGTGCACGGCGACGAGGGCATTAGGCAGCTGCTTGCGTTTTTTGCGCAGCACGACCCCTTCGGCAAGAAGACAGAGCCGCAGGTGCGCAGTGTCCCTCCTTCGTGCCTGCTCTGCTGCCTTCTCGAAACGGTCGTGTGATGGGAGCATATAGTTGTGCATGTGTGACACTCGATGTGTATGCGTGTCTTTCCCCGCCACTCCACCGGCCTCCTATTCTCTTGCACTCACTGCTCTCACGCTCTTCCGCGCGCAGCTGCGCACCTTGCAAGATGCGTGCATCGACCTCTTCTCGCGCGACTACGCCGTGGGACTCGTGCGCAACACCAACGGCGAACTCTGCCAGTCCTATCCCCTCGACATCATCATTCCCGAGGCGGAACGACTTTCCGACGGGTCGGAAGGACCCAGGGTGAACGACGGGCGCACGCTCGCGGCTCGGTTTCGCAGCGCGCGCCTCTCTCGCGTCCGCTCGCGCTTTGCGGTTCCCGTCATTCTCGTGCGGGGACGGAACTTGTGTCGCGCCGGCACGCTCTCGCAGGAGGCGGAAGTGACGCTGTACCTTGCGCAAGATCGCCTCCGTGCGTTCATGTCGTGGCTGCCGCGCGATGTTCCCGCCGCGCCCACGCAGACTGGAGAGGGCGACGGTCCTTCGGGAAGCGAGAGCGACGACGGCACTGCGCCGGTGGCCGCCGGGGACAATGCCTCGCTGATGGCGCGACAGAGATCGGCGGACATTCAGCTGCTCAAGGCGCTGTCTGTGCGGTACATATGCGACCTCATGGTGGAGAACAAGAAGGTGGGGAGCGGGGCTGTGCCTGTCTTCCTCTGTTGGCCTGTGTGACGGTCAAAGTGTGTCATTGACGCATGTCTTCCCTCATAGCGAGTTCAATTCCGCCATCTTTCCCGAGTGTTTATATCTGCTTCCACGCTCACCGATATCTCTGCCACCATTCTCTCCTTCCCCCACAACACCTCCCAGGTCAAGTACGGCCTCAACGTGTGCTCCTCGGAGAAGGTCGACAGCCAGGGTCGGTACCGTAAGGCGTTTGGCATTGTCTCGGTGCCTTACCCCGGCGTCGAGTTCTTCACGGACTACAAGGCCCTCGCCGCGCGGGCCCGCGAACTGCGCTTCGATTGGTCCCAGCCGTTTGTCAACGCAACCCTCTCGATCCCCGCCGAAGCCGCGGACACATGCGATGCGGCGTGGGCTGCGGGCGACAGTGGGAAGTCACGCGTGACGAATGGTGGCGGTTCGGTGGATGGCACCAAAGTTGAGGTTGCCAGCTGCGAGCAGCCCGTCGTGTGGTCTGGGTACCGCGACTGGGACTTGACGGAGCTCACGCGCAACTACCTCCGCCTCTTCCTTGGCCTTGCGATGGGCGGGGGCGGTGGCGCTGACGACACGCGATCTCCACCTTCCGACGCTCGACCCTCTCCCGAAGCGGCGGCGACGTCTGGCTCTCCGCCCACGGACGGGGACGACATATCCGCGGCGGTGTCGAAAGCGATGCGCGACGGCATTGAGGACGCAGGGCGGGGGAGTGCGTCGACGACGGCGTCGCTGGAGGGTCGGTCTCGCGGGGATCGCGCCGGCATGCTCGTGCACTGCATCAGCGGGTGGGATCGCACGCCGCTTTTTGTGTCGCTGCTGCGGTTGTCGCTGTGGGCGGACGGGCTCGTGCACCAGTCGCTGTCGGCGGAGGAGATTTTGTACTTGACCGTCGGATACGACTGGGTCCTCTTTGGGTGGGTGTCATTTGCTTGTTCCCGTTTTTCACGCCATGAATGTAGCTTGCGTTTGAATGCGTTTCGTGCGTTTCGTGCGCGTTTTCTGTTTGTGTGTGTGCCTGAGCGTATGTGCGGTGCGCGTGCTCGCGCTTGCGCTAATTGTGGCACCATCCGCACTTTTCTTACTTTTCACCCTCGCGCGCACTCGCAGCCACCTCCTCAAGGACCGATACCAGCGCGGCGAGGACATTTTCTACTTTTGCTTTGACTTTCTCCGATACATTGCCTGCGATGGATTCTCCATGGCACACTACGCCGGCCGTTCCCCTTCGCAGCCCGTGCCGCCCTCCCCGGCGCCCACACACGACGCGCGCGAGTGTCCGACGTACAGCGCGTTCGAATCGGATTCCACGGGCATGTCGCCGCCCCAAGCAATCGAGGAACCGGCGGCCCTTCTCGACATTGAACACGAAGAGGCCGACAACACGGCCGAAATTCGGCGCCGTCTTTCCGCGCCCATTCCGTGCGCATGCGACGAAGGCACAAACGAGAACGGCGTCGCGAGCGAGTGCCAGTGCGACGAGCGGTTTGGTCGCACGGCCGTCCCGAGCCTTCCCGAGAAGCGTTCGATGGGTGGTCTCAAGCGCGCCCTCATGACACCCCCCGTGTCCGCCCCTCCCGCTACGGATGCCTCTGCAATGGCAGCAAGCGACGCCGACCGGGCCGAGTGCTTGCCCATGTCGCCGTCCGCGCCGCAAGAAGCGTGCATGTCGTTGAGTTCGTCGATTGCGCGCTCTATCTCGACGCCGGTTCCGATCGGAGGGAGTGCGGGCGCGCGTCGCGGCAGCCAGGGCGGGGCCAACAGCAGCATGGCGTGCACGATGGGTTTCAGCACGAGCCTCACGGAGGGCCTCGAGGGTGGCAGCTACGACGAGGCGAAGGGGGCGGACGTCCGCAACGGGCGGAGGGACAGCCTGGGAAAGACGAAGCGGTCGCCGCGAAAGGGCGTGGACGAGTCGCTCTCGGACGGCGACGATATTGACCCTGCGGTGAGCGCATGCGCGGTTTCTATTGCCTCTCCTCTTGCTTGCACCTCTCCTACTCTGAATTTCCGTTTGCGGTTGAAGTCTTGTGTGTGTTCACCATCTGACGTCAGTGTCTCGCCGCGTGCAGAGGGATCCCTACCCCACTGTCAGCGGCAGTTGGCAGTTCATTGCCTGCCTAGGCCAGAAGACGTACTCAACGGCCAGCATTGCGTCAAGGACCGACCGCGTCGATCACTTCTCTGCCGCGCGAGCACCTACCGAACCGCCGAAAGAGGCGTCGACCCCTCTCTCCGTTACACCGAAGGACGGTGCTGTGGACGAGTCGCTTGGCGTCGAGGGTGCTTTCGTCAACACGAACGGAACGCCGGACTCGTGCGCCGACAAGGGCGTCCTGGACGGCGCGGGCTGTCTTGGGTGCTCGGGAGCGCACGAGGGGCTGAGCCTCGCCAACGGTGACCTTGATGAGATTGTGGCGCGGTGCGGGTTGGGGTGCTCGCTGCTGACGGACCGCGCGAGGCGGCTCTACGCCGTGCGCAGTCGCTTCCTGCGCGCGCACGACGCGTGCTTTGGGGCCGCAAAAGTGGCGGCGGGTGGCGGTGCAGTGGTCGCAGGGACGCAGGGACAGGCGCCCGCGTCGTCGTACTTTTTTGGGATGTTCCGCTTCTGAAGTCCGCACGTCGTCAGTGGATGGTTGCCTCGCACGCGCCCTGTGTAAATATGTATATGCGTTGCGTCTGCTTTCTGTCGCCGTTTGCGTTGCGTGTGCCGCATGCGTTGCGTTGCACTGGAAGATAAACTCCGACGTTTGTAAACAAGGCTTACAAGCTCCATATAATGAGGTGCACGCACACAGTTCATTGCTTGCGTGGCAGGGACGCGGACACGTCAATCCCCGCGTCCTCTGCCGCCAGCAGCCCAATCGCGGACCAGTCCATCGCGCCGCGCCCCTTTGCAATGTTAGACAGCATGCGGTCGTGGACGAGCTTGGCCACGGGGAGCGGCGTGTTGCTCTTCTGCGCCGTGTCGAGGACCAGCGTGAGGTCCTTCAGTCCAAGCACGGTTTCGAACCCAGCAGGCATGTGGTTGCGCTCGACGATGAGGTTGCCGTAGCCCTGCGGTCGCACGAGAGTTGTATGGAGTGAGTGCGGTGAACTCCGTTTGTTTTCTCCTCCTTCTCAAGCTTGAATTTAACACTCTGCTCTCGAGAAACACAAGCGCCACCCACGCACACACAACGAGCCCACACAGCATGCGCACAACGACTCGCCCTCCTCTGTCCTCCCGCATCGCGCAGCAACACGCTGCATATGCTCTCAGTCGTTTGCTTCGCGCGCGTCGTGAGCACCCACCTGATACACCGGGCACGCAAACAGCGACCCCGACAGCATTCGTATCACCTGGCCCCTGTCGAGCCCGTTCTTCTCCGCGAGCGCCGAGGCCTCGCCAAGCGTCTCCATCGTCGCGGCTATCATGAAGTTGCCGCAGAGCTTTGCGACGTTCGCAGCGCCCACTTCGGCGCCGTAGTTGTGGAACTGGTACCCTATCGCAGCAAAGACACCCGCCTGCTCCGCGCGCGCAATGGCGTCCTGGTTGCCCGAAGCGAGGTTCACGAGACGCTTTGCGCGCGCGGCTTCGGGGCGGCCGAAGACGGGCGCGGCGATGAGGTGCACGCCTGCGTGTGAGCGAATGTTGCAACGGGATGGGGATTGAGTGAAAGTGGCAAACACAAGCGCAGAGAGCGGATGAGAGGTTGGCTAATCGTTATTTAGAATGGTGTGACAAATAGCCCGCACAAAGCGTGCGTTGGATAGGCAGTACATAGGGGCAAAAGGTTGAGGACGTGCGCGGCGATAACCAACGGACTTGGCACACATACACACAACCGGCATGGCCGACCACACACAATGACATGGCGACGCCTTCTTTTCGCCGCAGTGTTATTGAATAAGCGCACAAGTGCTTCCGTGTTCCACACCCGCACGCACCTTTCTCCTCGTGTACCTTGGCGAGCGCACGCGTCGTGTCAGGCGACACCGTGCTCATGCTAAAATGCACAGACCCGCGCGCCATTCCGCCGTCCTCGAGCAGCTCGGCAGAAACGTCGTTGAGCGCGCGGTCGTTCGCAAGCATTGTGAAAACATAACCGCCACTTCCGACGGCCGCGGAGGCCTCCTTCGCCGTCCTGTGTGCGTGTGCGCCCCTCGCAACGAGCGGTTCGCACTTTGAGAAGGTGCGGTTGTACACGTGGACGGTGAAGCCGGCGTCGATTAGGTTCGAGGCGATTGGGAGTCTGTGCATGAAGGTGTGAGATGCACGTCGCGCAAATGACACGCTCTTTCTTGAAAAAAGGAGGGCAGATTGGCTTAAGACCGTCCAAAAAGTGTGGGAAGTACCGCAAACAACGGCGATGTGAAGAAAACAGATGCACATTAGGTGACAAGGGCCTCACCCCATGTTGCCGAGGCCCAGCACCGCCACTTGCACGCTCTTTGCGCTTGCCATTCTTCCTCGCTCTCACGCACGCAGTGGTTCTTCTCTCTGTCGCAACTCTCTTCAGTCGCTTTTTCACTCACTTTCTGTTTATGAAGGGCACGGTTAGCCTGCGCTGGTGATGTAACAAGGTCTTGTGTCTAGACTGGTAACAGCGCACGCAGAGTTCAGTTTGACAACGAACGCCGGACCGCCAGGGTCCGTAGGATTTGTTGGGTTTGGAACTCGCGCCAAAGCAACGCGCACGCACGCCCCACAATCGCTGTGAGAGCAGCACGACGAGTGGGCGTTAACAGAGAACACGTGCGCCGGCACAAGAACGCGGAAGAGTCAAAGACAGAGAGAAACGCTGCGCACGCCAAACGATAGAAAATCGGGGGGAAAAAAAGAGAAAAGAGGAGCAGAATCGAACACGGGGCTGCTCGTCAGAGAGAGGGCCCGGGACTCAGTCACTGCCACAATGGACTAGAAGCGTCGCTTCGCGCCAGCGGCCACCTGTGCGCGCTGTCGCTCTTCGTCCGACGACCGCCCTTCCGCCTCCGTGTCGGCGAGGTGCCCGCTCTCCCCGAGACCGTCAAACATCGCCACGCCGCTCGCAGGCGCGTGGACGCCCATCGACTGCGACATGTCCACGGCGGGCAAGAGGCCGTCCGTCGCGGGGTACGGCGGGACGTCGACGATCCCAAACGCGTTCGGATCGATCACGTCGGCCTCCAAGTTGATCGCCTCGTTCACAAACGACTCTTGGTGCGCGAGCTCGTCGATGGCCATGGGGACGGGCGGTGGGACGGGGCTCGTGTTGAGGGGAGGGCCGGGACGCACGGGGGCCCCCTGCGCGACACCGGGGCTTCCGATGTCGATGTGCTCGAGGCCGGCCTGCAGTTCCTCCATCTTGGTGCGGAATGTGTTGTACTGTCCGCCGCGCGAGACGAGGACGCGGCAGACGGCGTCTTGGTCGGACATGAAGCCCCAGTCGAGCGCGCTGTTTTGCAGTCTGCGTGCCAAGGGAGGCGCAAGGTCAGTTGAGATGCTCGGAGAGGGCGTGGTGCAATCCAACACATTAGAAACGCGCAATCATTCTGCACGCACACAGCACACACAGCACACAGCACACACACTGCGGATAGCACATTACGCACCCGTCCAGCTGGTTGGGATCGGCGCCCGACGACAGAAGCATGTCGACGAATCGGATCCACCCAAACTCCGACGCCACGTGCAGCGCCGTGAGCCCGCTCGAGGGCACGTTCATGAAGCCGTCAGAGTCGAGCGCGGGGAGGCGCCCGAGAGAGCCCAGCCGCTTGAGCGCGGGGACGCAGCGCGCGAAGAGCTTGTCCTCGAGGGGTCCGATTTGTTTGAAGAGGTTCGCGGGTGCGTTGACGACCGCCGCGGGACCCGCCTTCTGCAGCAGCTCGTGCTGTTGAATTTGGTACTGCTGGTTGCGCAGGTGCAGCTTGAGCATGAGCATCGAGAGCTTCTTCTCGGTGATCTCGGCTGCGTGGACGGGGAAGGGAGGGCGTATTAGTAGTGTGTATGAGAGATATACATTAGCCAAGCGGGTAGATTACGCGAGCGAGTCAACTCGATTGAATAGCTCACGCACACAGATCACTCGAACACCACATACGCAAAACAGAACACGCAGGGCGCGCGTGACAAGCGGGGCACACTCACACTCGCTGTCCTTGAACGTGAACGTCTGCGCATTCCCCGCGTGCACGATTTTCTCCCCCATGTCACCGAGGCGGTAAAACGCCGACACTTCCACGCGCGACGACCGAAACTCGGCCCTCCGCGGCGTCCGGAACACGCAGTAGATCGTGCCGTCCGGTGCCACATCCACCTTGTCGAACGCAGGAAGCGTCTCGCCAAAGACAAGCCCAATCGACGTGATGTCCTGAACAGCGGAGCCGACCTTGAGCACCGCGATGCAGGACTGCCCCTCGACGCCCTCGTCCGGAATCAGCGCCTTGAACACAAAGTCGCGCTCTGGGGGCGCCGTGGGAAGGGCGGGTGTCAGCGGGGGACGGTACATGGGGCAAGAAAAAGAAGAAGAGGGAGACCTAGACCTCAGCTCCTCGCAGAGAGATAGAGGTTGCACCGCCATCGACTCTTAAGGGGAGGTGTTAAGAGTCGATGGAGAGAAAAGAGGGAGGTGGGGTGAATGCGCACCTCCCGTGCCGAGCGCCCCTGCATCCGGCGGCGAGAACTCGGCCATATCGCACGAGTTGCCGCCGAAGAGAAGCGACTCGACAGACGAGTACATGCTGTAGTCCGAGCCAGCGGACGACGCAAGCGAGCCTATGTTGCAGAGGGCGCAGCGCGCGTTCGTCAACAAAAGACAGGCAAGGACAGTGCGTACAACAGCAGCACAACTTCAGACGGCTACATTACAGCACACAGCCGCACACACAAGTGCGCAAGAAGGGCGGTCGCTGCGACACCCACTGTTCGACTGGGCGTGCGCCACGGCAGGCCCCACGCCGGCCAGCTCCCGCGGCGGCGTCTGCGGGGTAATCGGCGGCGAGAGTGGGTGGAACGGCGATCCGGCCCGTTCGCCAGAGTCGAGCGATTGCGCGCGCAGACGCTGCAGTTCGAGGTCCGTCACCGTCGCCGACTTGGTGAGCTTGGGCTCGTCGTTCTTCAGCGTAATGCCGTGCGGCAGCTGTCGGCGCTTTCCCTCCGGCGACATGTACGGCAGCGAATTCGACCGGCGAAGGACGCTGTTGAGGCTGCGAGAGCGGTACCCCCGCATGCCGGGGCTCCCAATCGCCGGCTTCGCGGACGAAGGGCGCCCGACGACGACCACGCTGCTGCGCGTGAGGCCGCCGACGCCCTTGGACGACGGCGAACCCACCGAAAACTCGTTCGAGGAACCCTCCACTGCCGTGTCGAGCGCGCTGTGCTCGCTGCTGCTCATGTCAGACTCGTCGTCGCTTCCGCCGGAGCGCGTGCCCCCGCCGAGCACGCGTCGCAGGCGCGGTTCGCGCGGGCCGTCGACCGTGACCTTGATCACTTCAATCAGCCGAGCGACTTGCGGCGGATTCGTGTGGATCGTGATCACGAGGTTGAACGACTTGCCGCGACCGGAGCGTCCCATAAAGCGGAGGTCCTGAAAAGTCGCGACGTTGTCCTTCATGCGCGCGGACGCATTGCGCAGCTCCCCCATCGGGTTCTCGTCGTTGGTCGCCACCACCGTCACCTCGACGTCATCGGGCACGTGCGCGAGGGCGAACACCTGGAAGTGCTGGGGCAGCGACTTGTTGCAGCGCCAGTGGTTCGGCAACGCACTGCACGCAAAGTTGGGGTTGTCTGTGGGGACGAGCTTGCCGGCCGCGGCGGACGCCACGCTGCGGCAGGCGTTCGACGCACCCGCCACCTTCACCATTTTCGATGCGAGCGATCGACTCAATGCCGTCTCAAAGCGTCTGCACGTGGAAGAGAGAGGAATAGGGCGCGTAAGTCATCGAGCGGGCCAAAAAAAGGGGAGAAAAGGTAAAAGAGAGGGGGGAGCACGAACCACGATGAGGAAAGCGAACAGGCGGAAAGGGGGACGAGCAGTGGGCACAGACACATGTACACTATGGACAGATCTTCACGTATGCACTACAAACGCACAAAAGAGGGTCGAGAAAGAGGGGAGAAGGAAGAGGGAGTTGGCTACAAAGATCCACAGCGGCACGCAGCGATTGCGCGATCGGCCGTGCGGAGCGAAAGAGAAGTGGAGAGAAAGGTCTCTCAAAGGACCCAACACACGCAGCGCACCTTTGATGAGGCGGAATGGCCCCTCAGCACATCCAATGCGTCCCTCCAAACGGCTGCGATCTTCCACCGTAAAGCCCCCCTTCAGCGACGCGACGGCGATCCGACTTGACGTGTCCCCGAGCCCATCGCATACACGTCAATCGTGCAACAAGGGCGGGCGCTTATCGCCTTCGTTCACCGCGTCCACACCGTAGAGGCGAGAGTAGGACACACGCACAGCGTGAGAGGGACACGCTGACGTGGAGGCGCAAGCGAGGGTCGATTCGCAGTGGCGAATAGTCACAGCGACGCCATCCGGGCCGAGGCCAAAGCGAGGACCCCTCTCGAAATAGAGTGACGCGCAGAGAATGGGGGTACCGAACCGGAACTGGGCGCAGCGTGACGCTAGTCGCGACAGCAGCGGTGCTCCGATGCAAAGCGGCCGTTGACCGCAGAACAGCCAGTGGCCGACGACGCCAAAAAAACCGCCCAGAGAGAGAGACAGGCACAACCAGCCAGTGGGGTGCGAGAGACCGCGGTATCGCTGCGGGTTTTCTTCAAGCACTTCCTATCGGTCGATAGGATGGCGATAGAAAAGGGGTCCGATAAATGTGTTGGGGGGGATAGAAAACGGCGAAATTAGCGACAAACCGCAGGTGTTGCGTTGCGGCCAAGACACCAGCACATGTGCGGGATGAGAGGGACGCTAGAACGGGCTATTGTTGCGCGACGACCGATATAGAAGTGTGAGGGGGCGAAAGGACACACGCCGACAGTACACACACGCGCACACACACGCACACAGACGTACACTTGCGGTCTTTTCTGCGGTGCAGCGAGCAGTTGCAAAGAGCACATCGAGAGTTGTCAACTGAAACGCACAAAAATGACGCGTTCTTTTCGCTGTTGTGAGTGCATCGGCGGTACTCACACGGCGTGCGTCCACGGTTTTGGTATGCGCAGAATTCGAGCCAGACCCAGGGCTCGGTGGCCCCGCCGATAATACTCCGATACACCCCGGAATGTGCAGACACCGACAGCAGGGCGCGGTGTGCAAGTTCGCAAACTGAGAAAAGAGGTGCGGGACTATGGGGGACCCATACACACACGCACAAGCGCCACTGTTCTTGAATAATCTACAGGCGATTCGAGTGCAACGGGCACTTGTCCGGCATTCCTGTCGCGCCTGAGTTCTCAATGCAAGTGGAAAAACGAATGCACGAACTTCATACGGGCTCCTTTCAAGGAGTTAATATGCCAAAGGAGGACAAGAATGCTTGAGAGAGAAGAGAGAGAGAGAGAGCATGTGTGTGTGTGTGTGTGCGTCGCAAACGACACCGCCCCTCTCTCGGAAAAAATTTGAGTGACGCATTGCTCAACTTTGTACATAGAATTGAAGTAAGATGCTCATAATATCTAATAACAATCGGCGGAATCGTAGATTACTAATTACAGTATTTTGCTGGGATTGAAGAAGTCGTTGAGTCTTCTGAGTTCGCTTGTTCGCTTCTGCTCGTCACTCACTGAGCGAGAGTCGTTTCTGCTTTCCATTCATTATTGTTTTTTTCTTAAAGAGGCAGACGCAAGGGCAGTGCACGCGCAACACATAAATCATCGCGCCTCAAGCGCTCGAGTTGATCGGCTGGTAGGCACCGCCGTCCTCAGCCTGCATGCGGCGCTTGTTCCACAGGTACACCCCGAGAATCGTCGCGAGCGAGCCAAACACGAGGCCACCCACAGCCGCGCCGACGACTACGCCGACGTCGTGAGTAATCTCGTGCGTATCGCCGTCGAGGTAAGTGCTGAGGTTGTTGTTGGGCTGTCCGTTCGACTCCTCGAGGTTGTCGGCCTCGACACTGTTGCTCGTCGCCGCCTCATAAAGCGTCTTGAGGGGAGCCCACTCGCCCATGAACTCGGGACGCTGAACAGCCCAAAGGAAGTCGGGCCTGCGTCGAGAGAAGGGAAAGCAAGGGTCAGTGGACAGACTTTCGGCTAAGGTTGCAGAGCAGAAAGTGCACTTGCTACAAGTACGAAGGAACGTGCGCTCACCGGTCAGACTCAACGTCCTCGTAGGGAGAGTCGCCCCACTCGCCGCCAATAATGTTGTTGTTCGCGTCGAGCTCAAGCGAGTACGTGTACTTGCGCTTGTTCTGGTTCGAGCCGACCTTCGTCCACTGCGGGTACACCTCCTGGGCGTAGTGCAGCACCGTCGTCACGTTCACGATGCGGACCGTCCCAGAGGCCGCCGTAGAATACACCTGCGTCGACTCCTCGTCCACCGTGCTCTCGTACGCGTTGACGGGCTGGTTCCACACCTCGGCGTCGCGCGTGAGGTCGCCGACAAAGCCGACCTTCTTCATCGCAATCTGGTTCGCGAGGATAATGTGGAAGCTGCCGGCGTTCACGTCGCGGCACTCGGGCTTCGTCTCGGCCGAGGGGTCGCTGTTGAAGTCGTCGTCGCAGCGCTCGCCCATAAACGACGTGTGGAGAGGGTCAAAGGGCGTGTCGGCGATCTTTTCCACTTCCACACCGAGGTAGTACGAAAGGAGAGCCTTGATGTCCGACGACCCAAAGGGCACCTTGACGCCGTCCTTGTTCGTCATGACGACGGGGTTCGGCTCGTCGTAGAGGAGCGACGCGGGCGCCCAGCCGTGGCAAATGCCCTCCCACGTCGGGCACGTGGGCTGGGTGCGCTCGCGCTCCTGCTTCACGGTCGGCATGTCGTAGAGACCGCGGTAGAGGTCAAACTTCTCCGCCGGCGAGAGCTTCTTGAGGTCGGCCTCGGACAACTTCGTGTAGTGCGACTTGCCGCCGCTAATGTCGTACTTGAAGCCGTCGCCGTTGCCGTTCCAGCGGTTGGCAATGCCACCCTACGAGGAGCAGAGCAGGTGAATACGACGCACACATACATACACAGTCTCTCACTCTCAGCTCACATGTGTAACTAACACAATGGCGGCAAAGAAACCCACCTTGTACGAGGGCCAGTACGTGTCGGACCACGGGAGCTTCGGGAGGGCGCCCTTGAGAGGCAGCTTGCTGTAGCCGGCCTCGTACTTCGTGTTCATCGTCTTGGGGGCGTTGGCCTTGTTCCATGCCTCACGGCGCTTAAAGCCGGCGGCATCGACGAGCGCGACGCAGAGAAGCGCAGCCACAACGGCCGCAACAGCGAGACGGTTCATCTTGACTGAGGTTCCTTCCCACGCACAACGCGAGGTTCGTATTCACTCGAGCGCTGGTGTGTTTCGAGGAAGAGCACGTTGACTGCCTCGGTGTGCTTTTATAGATGCTGCGTTTCACACTTGCGCTGACACGGAAACGGTAATGGAGAGCGCACGTGCGTGTGCGAGAAAAGTCGCTGTGTGTGTGTGTGTGTGAGTGTGTGTGTGCCGTGTGTTTCGGAGTGTGAGGTGTGTCTAGATACATGACGATCCCAAGTAGGCCTTTCTATCAATGGGTGAGTACCACGGAAGCCGGGCGCATCGTGAAATTGCAGTCTAATGGAATCACATTAAAAGGGGGTGTAACTATTTTCTATCCCTGAAGATAGATCAATACTAGTTCCATACAAACCATGGCTGTAATAATTAATTTTTGTCAATTTAGACTATTATCAAATTAATGCTTATTTGCACTGAAAGAGGAACCAAATTAGTATATTTTTGATCTCATCCAATCAGCTACCATCCTTATCACGCTTTGTTACACTTTCTTAGTTGTCACGTGCCATCACGCGACGGGTTGTAACAAGAAAAAGTGGCAGTGAAGAATTGAATGGCGTGTGTTTGAGATTCGCCACTAAGGTCTTTCGTTGTTGCCCCTTTTGCTTTCATTTTCAACAACATGAAGGGCTTGCAGTCGTTTGTGGGGCAATCGGTCGATGGCGTGCAGGCCAAATTCAAGCAGTTCGCCGGCGGCGGGGTGTCTGTCGAGACGGGCGGTGGTGGGAATGCGAGCGGCGAGGCATCCGAGGACTCTTTTCTTTCGAGCCTGCCGTGGTCCAGCTCGCAGAATGACGCGGTAAGTGTTCCTCGCAATGTCAGTGTATGCGGCGGATGTCTATTTGGTAGCGCACTTGATGAAAGTCGTTTATGTGTTGACTGTCTATGGCTGTGTGCGTTAGGTAAGCATCTCTCGCGTGTGCGTTGTCGCTAATATGCGTCCTGTGTCTGACGTGCAGATGTGCGGACTGAGCCGCAAGCAGCGCGCACTTGGGTTTATGTGCTGCATCACGGCATGCGTCATTTGCTTCGGACTGGTGGGTTGTTTGTTCCGCTCTGCGTCGTGACGATGTCGCTGGTCGTTGTCGTCGCTGCATTCACGTTGTGTGACGTTTAATTTGCCGGTGACGATGATCGTGGCAGGCATTTCTCTATCTTCCGGTGCTTGTGCTCAAGCTGCGCAAGTTTGTTCTCCTGTACACTCTCGGGAGTGTCTTTGCAATCTGCAGGTGAGCCGCACGTGTGTGTGAATTGTTTCGCACCGCAGTCACTGCGTAGTGCGAGCTGTGGCTTCACGTCTTCCCACGTCATATGGTCTGTTCTTCTCTCTTGACTACAGCCGCCTGTTGAACTCGTGCTCTCTCTCTCTCTCTCTCTCTCTCTCTCTCTCTCTCTCTCTCTCTCTCTCTCTCTCTCTCTCTCTCTCTCTACGATTGCGATTTACTCAACGTATTGTTGATGTCGGGGGTCGCGTTGTATCTCATGCCTCCCACGACACTCCCAGTTTTGCGCTGTTGCAAGGTCCTTGGTCCTACGCGATGCATTTGATCAGCGGCGAGCGACTTCCCTTCACTGTCGCGTACTTTGCCTCACTAGTCGGCACCCTGTACAGCGCCATGTCGGTGGGTGTGTGTGTGTGTGTGTGTGTGTGTGTGTGTGTGTGCGCGCGCTGTTGGGCGAGGGTGTTGTCTCCTTTCGTTCCCTGCGCTATCTCGTTCGTCGCCTTGGTCGATGCCCATGACACTCACATACGCCGTTCCGATTGATTGCTTTGCAGTTGCAAAGTACCGTACTCACAGTAATATGTGCCGCAATCCAAATCGGCGCGTTTGGCTGGTAAGTGTGGACTGCTAGGCTACTCACACTCCCATGTCGTATAAGTGTGTTTGTCGCACGCGTGGACAGCACTTCTTTTCACACTTGCAGCACTGACTAAAGTGTTGCGTGAGTGGCATGCGTTTCTCGTCTCTCAACACGCCCGTGGGGCCGCGCAGGTACTTTCTGAGCTATCTTCCCGGCGGTGCGCTGGGTTTGAAGATGCTCACTTCGATATTCGTCAAGACAGCAACAGCGACCGTAACACGCCTTCTGCCCTCTTGAGTGCGCGTAATTAAAATAATTGAGTCACAATCACCCACACACACGCGTACTGTCGCCCCCAGTCTCAAGTCGATGAAGTCGCCGCTTTAGAATATGTACACGATTATGTGTGAAGGGACAAACGCAGAACGCTGCCGCAAGGCAAAACCGAGACAACACGCACGCGCGCGCTTTCAAACTCGGACAATTATCGACGCTGCACTACATAAGGGCGAATACAACGCAGTGCGGGGAGGGCAGCGCTGGAATGGGGCATCCCCCATCTATACAAAAAGTGGCAATCAATGGCGCGCGCGCACCATATACGGATATACAAGGGGCTCGACAACGCAACGCAACGACAAAAAAGGAGCGGCTCGCGGCTCACGAGACCGACACGCGGGCACGAAACCGCCCGGGGTGCTCAACACAGTCGGGCATGGCTCAACGGCGCTTCACTCAGACGAGAGAAAGCGACTCGCGTGTGCTCGATGCGTTCACGCGAAGCCAATTTAGGGCCCTACAATTCGCCAACAAGGATGGCCTTGTAGAAGTCGTAATTGGGCTCGGATGCGGTGTTCGCGTAACGAAGCGCCGTGATGTAACGCTCCAGCCGCTTGTCGAGAGACACTGCGAATATGTGTGTGACGTTGAGCATACTGAAAGGACACGCACACCCACACGCACACGCACGCACATACACACATAAATTGACACGCGCGCGCAACGAGCAGGGTATTCACACAACAAGCACAACGTGCGGACAGCGCGACAAAGAATAACACTCACGGGTGCCCTCGACGCCGGCGCAGAGCTCGTGCACCGACTGGCTCTTGCTCTCCGCAATCTGCCGCTCGTACTCGCGGCGCGTCTTGTCGTCCGACGCCTGCCGGTACTTCGAGACGAGATTGCTCCACGGCAGCCCGTGCAGGCCCTTCAGAAGGCCCAGCATGACATAGCCAATCGACTCGAGATCGTCGTAGCCGCTTTGGCCTAGCGACGCAGAGAAAGGGGTGGAAAGGGAAGGGTTAGGTTAGAGTGAAATTGTGGGCACATGCAGACGACATTGACGTGTGTGGAGCCTCCTGACGCAAGCAGCCGCAGAGAAAACTCACTCTGTCCCTTGTGCGTCCGGACGCTCATCCACGTGACAGTCCCCCGCCGCACGCTCGGGTTGTCCTGGGGGAACTCGAGGGCGCACCCAAAGTCGCACAGGTACAGATTGACCTCGCCGTTCGGCCCAGAGCCAATCAGAAAGTTGCCTGGCTTCACGTCGAGGTGGAGCGTCGCCCCGCGCCGGTGGAGATCCTCGACGGCCTCGATCTGTTTCGAGAGCAGGGCGCGCGTGTAGGAGTGAGAATCCGTGGGGCATGCGCGTCCTCACAGTCGGATAAAATAGAAGTGTCGGCGAAGGCTCGAAGGGGTCGAAGGCGGTGCACTCACCATTTTGTAACCGAAGATGAGGAGCGTCTTTGGCGATATGAGTGACTTTGAGCGCTTGAGGACGTCGAGGAGGCTGCAGTCGAGCCTCTCCATGATGAGAAATTCGCACCCGTTCGCACCGATGCGCTTGTCGACAAAGTAATCGATGAAGCCGGGCATGCGGCCTGCGACGGGGACACAACACAAACAAGGCACTCAGCGCGAGTCAGTGGGCACAAGAAGACAGGTGTGTGCTGGCGACAGCAAACGCGTGCGCGCAGTGTGTGTGTGGGCGCGCAGCGTGTATATAGAATGCATGTGATGTAACATGGCGATACGCACGGAAGCCGTTGGCCTTCCTCCGCAGACGCTTGATGACCTGGTACTCGTTGTAGAGCACACGCTTGTTCTTCTCGTCAATCTGTGTGCCATAACAGTTGCGTCAGCACGGACGCGTTGCATGTGCAGTAAACGAACACGCACGCACACACGCACGCACACACAAACAAACACTCACAATGTGCGACTTAATGGCGCAGTCCGCGAACCGCCGAATGCCATTCAGACCGAGGTCCACGCAGAGGTCGCCGCCAAAGACGAAACCGCACACGCCGCAGCTCGATATCACCGAGCGGAGGAGGCAGACGGAATCGCCCACCGCGCCAGAAATGGTGCCCTTTCCCGACGCCTGTGTAGCACGAGTGATGCAGTCAGGTAACAGTTCAACGCACACCACACACATACACACACACACGCGCGCGCGCGCACACACACACACACACGCACACATGTTTGAACAAAATGTGAGAAGCTGGACAGCCACGCACGCCCACGCACGCCCACGAGAAACAGACACATCATAACACACGCACGCACACGAGAACAGACACGAACACGCACGCAACAAAGTCCCACCGTATAGGAATTGTCGGGATTCAAAATGGCGCGCCACTGCCAGTCCTTCTCAAGCCGCTTGAGGTCGCTCTCATCCGTGCGCCTCCACAGCCCAATGGGCTGCTCAAACGACTCGTTAAACACCGCCTTGTCCGCCGGCGGTCCGTTTGTCGCCGTCGCCTCATCCACGCGCTCCTTCCCCACGATCGCGGGATCGCTCAGAAGCACAGGAACGATCGAGGGCTTCGGCGCCGCTTCCGCGACGCTCCGTGACACGATGTCCGCATACGACAACTGCGGCGGCGCTGGTGCCACGGCAGCTTTCGCGGCATTTGTCTGTTGCCGCTGCGCGGGCGCCGCTGTCCTGCGTCGCTTGGGTGCGGCAGCGCGGCGCACACCGGCGGCGAGGTCGCTGTCGTCGACAAACTCATATCGGCGCTTGCGGGGCTCCGGTACCATGCCGGCGGGAATCGCGGCGCATACGGGCGGCGCCATGCCGTATTGCAACGGCAAAAGAGGGGCATACATCTGGCTCATCTTTAGAGCAATGGCCCGCGGAAAAGAGAGTGACGATGGGGAATGTGTCGAGTAACGCGATGAAAAGGAACTTGGACGCGCGATCGCGCCCTCACAAAGTCGGGGGCGGACCCATGTGCATCTTTTTCCACTGACGATGGGGGAAAACGAAACCTTCCGTGACGAATTGGCGAGGATGCCGTGCGGTGCGTCCTAAACAACCCCCGTTGCTGGTGACGTCGCAACTTTGCAAAAAAAAGAGATCGACCTCCACAACGAAGAGATCGCAGAAGCAGTGAACGGCACTCTCAGAGTCGCTTGAGGGAGGGAAGTACAGAAGTAAATCCCTTTCGGATTTCTCGCGGTTGCGCGCGCTTGCGTGACTGCGTGCGTGCGTGCGAGTGTGGGTTTTTGCGATTGCTCAGCCACGCGCCCCTATGCATCATAATAACTGGACTCCCATAGTCAGCCCATAGTGAGTGGGTTGGATAATAAAGGGGCCTTTGGTATGACGCGTCAATCGCCCATAGACAATGTATGGAGTCCCATAGTGAATGTATGGAGTGCCATAGTGAATGTATGGAGTGCCATAGTGAATGTATGGAGTCCCATAGTGAATGTATGGCGCAATCCGTTTTGGGGTCAACGCCCGCAATGTATGGCGCTCATACATTTTGTATGGTAATTTGGCGCGATCGATTCATAATTTGGGGAACGTCACACTTGCCTTTTATGGATAGCACCCGGGACTCGTAAATTGAAAAAAATGAAGAACTCGTGGGGAAATCGCCAGTTCAATCGCTCGTGTATGTTGTGCTCTGCTGAGTTACCTTTTTGTGCTTTCAGCGGCGTGATGGTTCGTTCAGTGCCTTTACCGAGTGCGGGCGCGTCGGCGGTGCCTTGTTCGTTATTTTTTGTTTGTGCCCGTATAAGTATGCGTGTGTTTCGTTGTGCCTTTGCGTGTGTCTTTGGTGTGTATATGGCATACACCCCTTGTACGTCGGCGTTGTTTTCTGTCTAGGTATGTGGCTGATGTTGGTCTTTTTTGCCTGCCGCGTTTAAGTATCGCCGAGTTGTTCCGAGTGCACGTGGATGTCTGTCGTCTTTGTGTGATACATCTGTTGTGAGTGAGGAAACACGATCGGTCCGGTGCGCGGCGACTTACTGTTACACTTGAGGGCGCTGAAGACCAACCGTACCAGCCCGGCACCCACTGGCCTGTGAGGCAGTCGAGGAGATAGCCGAACATGGCGTTGATGTGCACGTACTCGACAGCAATGTTGCGCGACCCACTTCGAGATAAAGAGAGTGTGTGTGGTGTGAGTGAGAGGGACCTCGGTTCGTCGAAGTCATTCGGGTTGAACTCCCATCGACTCTGTGTGAATGTGCCGCGTGTACTTATCTGCGTGCGTATGCGTGTGCGAAAGTGTGTACTTTGTTCAATTTCATGCCTATGCTCGTTGTCCACGTGCTGTAACGGTGTAGGCGGTGATTCATTGCATTCCGTGGTCTCGCAGTGCCTGGTTATTGTATACATGAGCGTGTGTACGCACGTGCAGTCTCACTATGTGTGCGATGGGTTTTTTTTTCTCTTTTTTTGCCTTTGTTTGTGCAAAAGCTTGTAACGTGTGAGTGTGGACGTGTATGGGTGCTTGTTTGCGTGTTTTTGATTGGCTTTCATGTCTGTCCTTTCCTCTGCTTTGCGCTCTGCGTCCCAATTGTTTGAATGAAGGACAGCAGGATCTAAGCGACGACGCAACGATGGATCTACCTCCGCCGACCAAGCTACAGGCGAAGAAGTCAAAGGGTGAGTGCCACTGGTCAGGCCCATGCAGGATGTTTCTCCATGCATTGTGACAGCTTCTCAAGCCGCCGCTTCTGTCGCGCTTGGCTCGTGCAAGTAGTGAGTGCCTCACTGTGGTTGCATCCTTGTGGCGGCGGATGCCGTGGAGCGCGTGTTCGTGTGGGTTGTGTTGTCGGAAGAGGCGCGATCGTTTCGCGATAAGCACTAGTCTGGCGCTGACCTTCGTCGCGGTCGTTCGGCTCAGCGCGGATCCCAATTCGAGCAATTGTCCATCGCAATTCGCGACGTATGCAGGGATCTGCGAACGTTTTAGCTGCGCGCGGTTTTGACACCGTCGGCCGTCGAGCGACGAGCTCATCAATCTGTACTATTGAGCGCAATTAAACGAGTGTGCTCGCTCTTAAAAAACGTCACTGACTGAATGTGCCAATCGCCTTCCGCCATGGAGACCGCCGCCTGCGAAGTGTGCGAGTCCGTGGCGATCACTCGAGGCCGGTTTTTTTTTGTGCCTTGGCGATGACTCGGTTGTGCACGCCGGTTGAAAAGGCCGCAGTGCGATTAATACTGTGGCGTCACTCCCCTCCAGCCTTGCGTGGTGTCACAGCTGCAGCAGCCATCATCCAACGATAATTCCCACCCAATCTTCTCTGTTCTAATATTACTTCGACACCCCCTGTCCCACTGGCCCCAACCACAAAGCAAATCCCCCCGCAGTTTCAGCGCTCATCTCGGACCAACGGGAACCGCAGCGTCCGACGGCGCGCCGCCTGCAGGCCCATCCACGGCGGCAGCGAGGGGACGTCTTCGGGCTCACGCAGGCGACGCAGCTCCGCGCGCACCGCTTCCAGCAGTTCGGCTGCGCTCCCGCGGTCGCGCGGGTCCGGCAGAGACATGCGCTTGACCAGCGACCGAAACACGCGCCACTCGTCATCCTCGTGCACGTCGTAGGCGATGCGATACAGCTTACCCGCCGTGATGCCGAGGCTGTAGAGGTCGGACGCGGCGCAGTTGTATCCAGTGTAATAGTTGCCCGTCTCGGGAGCCATGAAGCCCTGCGGTCACACACGCATTGAACACCAGGCGAGTCGATTCAGGAGTACGTCGCGTGTGAAGCCACCACTCACCCGTGTGCCCACGCCGCTTCCCGCGACAATCCCGTCGTCTTCCAGCACGGCCGCGAGGTCAAAATCGATAAGGCGCCAGCGCAGCGCACACCAGTCGAAGAGCATGCACGAGGTCTTGAAGTCCCGATGCCCCAGGCCGGCCGCGTGCAGGAGACACAGAGCCTCCAAAGCATCCCGTAGAAAGCACAGGCCCTGCCACACGCGCACGGCGCACACGCGATTGGAGGGGATAAGGGGAGATAAGGAAAAGTTCAATGAATAGGAAGCGCACGGTAACGAGCGCCAACAACCGCGCAGAGCAGGTGCTCGGCCACAATCGGCCGCCAAAAGGAACCGCAGTGTCCGACGGCGCGCCGCCTGCAGGCCCATCCACGGCGGCAGCGAGCCGTCTTCGGCTCGCACAGGTGACGCAGCTCCACACGCACCGCATCCCGCGGTAGTAACGCAACGTTACGCCATAGCATAGCAACAGCTCACCGACCCTGCTGCACAATGGTCTGTTGTCTCCACAGCTCGAGCTTCTCCTCGCGCAGCGCTTCAGCCATCTTCTGCAGTGTCGCAACTGTTCTTCCTCTCGACGTCAGCAATCTCTTGCGTCACCCTCCTAATCTCTTCGACGCCGTCCCCCCCCCCCCTGCCTTGCTGCGCGGTGATCAGTTGCGTGCACGGACAGTTCAAAAAAAACGGGCGAACGCATCTGTGACGTCATGACTATTGTCGCTCCCGGATGTACAGTCTATTATTGTCAACGTCCCATATATAGCTATTATTTTACAGTAATACCAATTATAGTTAATTTGGACAGCCACCCCGTATGCTCACTCTTAGCACACGGTCGCACACACCTGCATCGTTGGCTGTGCGGCCATCGATCGTTCAAAAGAGACGCAGCGTGCGGCAACAGCCTCTCCCTCTTTTTCTTATCTTTCCGCCCATTGTGGAAAGGGACCATCCGGGGAAAATGGTGGGTCATCGCAGCGACAGAGGATGCGCTGTGAGGGAGGATTGAGTGGATGGTGGATGGAGATGATGGTTATAGCCAAAGGCATCGACGATGCATTGTGCGTTCGCGTGTGTGTGTGTGGTGATGGAGCATTGCGAATGCTTGGGTTTGGAACGCCATAGTGCTTGTTGTGTGCATGCGACATGTAATAGAGCGAAAAGATTTGTGTCTGCTTGCAATCACGACACGAGTGTGGGGCTGATGGCGTTGCATTGGACGTGCCTGTAGACGACCCACCTCAAGAAGAACCGCAAGAAGCGCGGACACGTCAACGCCGGTCACGGCCGTGTCGGTGGGTTCGCCTTCCTTGTCTTGCGTGCATGTCCCGTGTGCGACTTTGTGGGCCATAGTGCGCCTGTGGCTTGCACAATGGATTCGTGTGCGCTTTGCTTGAGACGCAGTCTGTGTTGGACGCCATCCTACTTTTCACTTCACGGCAACGCGCACTGCATCTACTTTGAAACTCCACCACCACCACTTCAATCGATGGCTGTGAGGAGTGCGAGTTGTGCGTGGCACTTGTCCGTCTGCATCAGAATCTCACAGACTGCCCGTGCGCCCTTCCCATCGCAGGCAAGCACCGCAAGCACCCTTCGGGTCGCGGTAACGCCGGTGGCCAGCACCAGCACCGCATTCTCATGGACAAGTACCACCCCGGCTACTTCGGCAAGGTCGGCATGCGCCACTTCCACCTCACGCGCCAGAAGTACCACTGCCCGACGATCAACCTCGACGCCGTGTGGTCCCTCGTGTCCAAGCAGACGCTCGGCGAGCGCAAGGATGGCAAGGCCCCCGTCATCGACGTCGTCCGCGCTGTGGGTGTTCTTTCTTGCTTTGCGCGTCGTCTCACTGCCATTTCGGCTCGTGTTTGAACCGTTGTGAAGTTGCGATGTTGGTGTGCGATGTGCGTGTCTGCGTGGGTCGCACTGTGTGCGTTTTGAGGTGGCTCGGTCCCTATGCATTGGTTGTCGTCATTTCACGCGCACGACAGTCACACAAAACTGTTTGAGACTTCGGTTGCCGTGCACGTGACATTGGTGTGCCATTGTGTCACGAATGCGCCAAGCAAAACGCTGATGCACCCCCTTCCCCCCACGTGACGCAGGGCTACTACAAGGTCCTCGGCAAGGGCCTCCTCCCCAAGCAGCCCGTGATTGTGAAGGCCAAGTACTTCAGCCGGATTGCCGAGGAGAAGATCAAGGCCGCCGGCGGCACGTGCGTCCTCACCGCCTGAGCTCTCTGTCGCCGTGGGCTTGCCGGGCGGCCTGCGGAATAAATAACGCTCGGATGGGTTCCTGAAATTGCTGCGCCTTGTCTCGTGCGTTCATGCCAGGCGCTGTGTTGTGCGTCCATGCGCAGTGTATGTGTATTATCAGAGGGGTGTTAGCGTGTGTCGTAGAGCTCAAACGGGCACTTCTCTGTTCAATTGTCGGTGCCATGTTGCATTTATCGGACCGAGCCCCCAATTGCCTTGGAGCGTGCGAGTGCGTCGCGTACACACGCCCTTAGCCTGTCATCGCCGCTCACAACACGCGTGCGCTTGGGCTCGACGAGCACGCGTCCAACTTCACCGCCGCCCACTTCGACTAGGAGACTGCCGTCGTCGCGCGCATACACTCGCACCTCGGTATCCCCCATTGCCTGAGAAAGACGCTGCGTTGAGTACACGCAAGGAGAAAGCCGCAATCTCCGATGTACGCACAACACGCACGCACATGCACGAACAGACGAGCACCGGTGGTCTCCGATGTACACGCACAACACGCACGCACATGCACGAACAGACGAGCACCGGTTACACACCTTTCGAACAGCGTCCACGATTTCCCGCGCCAATGCGTTGTGCGTCCTCCGTGTGGGTGGGACCGGAGGTGCCTGCAATGGACAGAATGCCGGAAGAGTTGGACATTGTGTAGGTGTGCTCCTTGCGGAAAGCTATGCATGGTACGTCATCAAGACAAATTCTCAGGGTTGACATTGAACGGCCACTCACATCGCCGAGTGCCGCCGCAAGCAGAGCGCCGCCATTCACAATATCCAGAGATGCGCGTACGCGAACCGTGCCGGCAGCATCCGAAGGGGCCACTGCGGAGACCGTCTGCGCGCTCACACGCACACACATTGAGCATTATCGCGGCTAGAGGCGCAAAGTAAGAATGCTGACCGATCGTTGCGTTTACTCACCTCTTCCGTCGCCGAAGCCACCTGCCATTTGCGCGCCAGCGGCACTGCGACCGTACCGCCCGCCTCCAGCACCAGCGCCGACTGTGCCGCTGGCGAGAGTGCGGCCGAATACAAGTACTCTCTGCGGCACCAATCGCATCCGCACATTCGCAACACGCGCAACTGCTGTTCACATATCACGCCGCACAGCACACTCGCGCAACAACGTCGGAACACAAACAAGCTAACAGAGACGAGGGACTGTAAAGGGACGCGAGAAAGAGAGCCGTGCACGCACCTTGGGATCGCAAGCACTTTCGGCTTGATCTCGCGCAAGAGTGCGGCGGCGTCGGCGGTGGACATGCCGGGCTCAATGGGGCACACAGCCACGCGCATCGCAAGCGGCCGAAACGGCGCGAGAAGGGCTTCGGTCGGATACTCGGGATCTGCGGCGCGTGTCTCACGTTAGTGTGACTATGTGAACGCGCCGACGCATGCAACTCGAGTCCCGTCGTGTGTGTGTGTGTGTGTGTGTGTGTGTGTGTGTGTGTGTGTGTGTGTGTGTGTGTGTGTGTGTGTGTGTGTATGTGTGTGTGTGTGTGTGTGTGCGTGTGTGTTCTGTGTGTGTGTCGGGTCTATGAATGTACGAATGTGAATCGACGCGCTTGCACATCGACCAGAGTACCGGAATGCTGCACAACAATAGATAAGAACAGACCCGTGAGAAGCAACGCATTCTTCGGATCCCCGCCCCATCGCTCCATAAAGTGCACCGCGTCGCCCATTCGCAAGGAAGGGTGGCTGCAGAACACGACGCACGGCTCGCGGTACGACGCGCCCATTGTTCTGTCGGCATGCGCAAATTCAAAAAGGCGCCCGCTCTGGCGGATGGTCTCGTGGCTGAATGGGCACTCGGGGAGGTAAATGCGCTCCAGGCGGTCCTTGCACGTCCTGCATAGAGGGTGGGGTGATATAGTACCACACACCACGCGCATACGCGCACACACACACACACACACACACTCACACACTCACACACACAACGACAGCAACCGAAGCACGCCACCACACGAGTAGAAGCGCACCATTCGCCGAAAATGCCCGCGAGCGACGTCGAGTTGGAGGCGACGGGCGACACCAAGTAGAAGGGGACGGACGTTGCAGTCACGTGCGCGTGGAGATATTCGATGAGGTCGTAGACGACGCCGGTGGGCGAGATAGGAACGAGCACGCTGCCGCCCTTGGACGTGGTGGAGACTGCGGATGCGATTAGGTCGGTTCCGTTCAACGGCCCTCACAAGAAAAAGTGGGTTGCGCACACACTTTGCTCACACGCACACACGCACACATGCACATGCTACACATGACGTCCACACGCAGCACATAAGACAATCTCGTCACAGTCTTGAGCGCAACACAAACGGCACATGGGACACACACCGACAACTTGCACAAGCTCGTTCAGCATCGAGAGAGCGGTCGGAAGCGCCGCGTCGACGGAAGCATTGGGCACAACGGGGGCGTTCACTGCTCTTCCAACAGACTGAAACGGCGCGGGAGACACGCAAGCGCAGAGGACGACATCGCAGTTGCGGAGGGGATCGAGGGCGATGGGCTCGGGGTGTCGCGCTGCAATGAAGGACGACCGGCCCACGTGCGCAAACTGCGCCGCGTAACGCGTGCGCGACTGAGACTATAGAGTGAAGGCGACACCGAAAGGAGGGCCACTACAAACAGTGTACGGTGCCTGGGAGAGAGGAGTTCCACCGCAAATCCTCATCAGGTCTTAGTGTGCGCACCTTCTCCGTCTTCGTCGATATCGTCCAGTTGCAGCTCCCAAGCGCAGCGCCCGAACTCACGGGCGTTATTGTAACACGTCCGTACAAATTCTGCAGCGCGACAAACCGTCAATGGACGTGCAAAAAAATTTGACAATTATCTAATCTATCGCGTGCGTTGTGTGTGTGCATGCGTGAGAACGTGCACACGCGGAGTGTGCCGTTGCGTGTTCGTGTGTGTGGTGCACCCCACAATTCTCTCGTTGAAATGGACCCGCTTGATCCTCGCAACGGCTGCTTCGATGCGCTGCTTGTTGGGCGGCCTCTGCCACTTAGGGGCATCGTCCACGGCATTGACCCCAAACAATGGGCACCTGCGTTTGGACCAATATCAGCGATAGAAAACAACAGGTGAGAGCCTCCACGTTCTCGCGAAAACAAGTACTTGCGCAAAGCACAACACGCAAGGCACATAACACAAGTCGAAGCGCATGCGTCGATCACTACGAGTGTAGACCACACACAGAGATCAACACAGAGCAAAGAAAATTGGCCTCCTGCGATAAGAACGCGACACAGAGAGTCTACTCACGCGCTTGATTCCGGCGGGCGCTGCGCAGTGGCCGTGTGCGGCGGGCGATAACATTGGGCACACAGCGCATCCAATTCGAGCAGAAGGAGCCTACAACGGGCGCGTAACGGTAACGGCATGTGTTACTTTGACAAAAGAACGCGGAGGGGTTTCGAATAGAAATACTAAGTGGGGCTGTAGCCTCCTTGCGTCATGCGCGCCCGTCTGAACGAACACAACAGAGACACCACGCGCACGTGCGTGAGTGCACGCGCAATGGATGGACTATCAAACTTCGACAGTTGAGCATGTGTGACACAAGGGCGCGATCCTGCCTCGGCGCAACTCAGCGCCACTCACCGGCCCAACTGGATCGACGGCTCGGTCGCAAACACTTTGGCGCGGAATCCCGGGACGTCGCACAGCTCGCACAGGGCGAGGAGTGCGTGCTGGTTCGAAATGAGCAGCGCGTCGATCGATGCGATGTCAACGCCGCGGAAGTCGGGAACGCGGAGGCGCGGTGTCGAGTCCAGATAAAGCACGCCGTCGACCTGCGTGCGTACAGAAGCGACAGGAAACATGAATGTGTGCGTGTGGTGTATGTATGTGTGTGTGTGTGTGTTTGCGTGTGTGTGCGTGTGTGCGTGAGTGTTATGTGTGTGCGTGCGGTTGTGGGGGGGGGGGTAAGAGCATTGCGCGTGAAAATTAATGGGGAGGAACGAGGGATGCAGAGCGTGAATCTGACGCTTTTTCATGACTGCAAAACAGCGGAACATCGCACCTTGATTCCATGGTCACCGAAAGCACCCAGAATGGCCTCCTGCGCAACACGTAAATAACGCATTAGCACAACAGCTATGTGCGTAAGTGCAAGGACACATGCACACACACACACGCACACACACAACACACACGCGCGCGCACGCACACACCACACACACACGCGCACGCACACACCACACACACACACACATACACACACACACACACACACACATATATATATATATACACACATATATATATATACGCACACACACACATACACACACGCGTGCGCGCGCACACACACACATACACACACACACACACACACACACACAGAGTTCGTGACACGGCCACCCACATTGTCAACTGGTCGTTCAAAGTTCCTAGTGGGAGATGATCGGTAGAGCGGCTGGATTGGGCAAAAGCTAAGGAGCGATGTCACGTCGACGCCTGCGAGTAGAAGAAGTCAATAGTCATGCTATAGATTATGGACACACAGTCAACAAGAAGCAAATCCCGGCATAGAATGAAACAAAACCGTTCGACATCCACACCCACCGCAGTCGAGCATAACGGACACTCCATTGTGGTGGACCACATAACAGCATACTTCCGGCTGCCGCCCGAGGCATTGCTGCGCGCGCACACCAACAGTCAGGCGATCGCAGCCAGCCACTCGTCCGCACACAGTCACAAACAAAGGGATTTCATAACAACAAGCAGGAGCGCGCATGCACCCACTATTTTCATATTCGACGTCCGCCATTCGACAATACACACGCAGCCCCGATGCCGGTTTTCGAAGTTCGGCGCCGCTGTAACGATCATGGGCCGTGACCAGTGTATTGGGAGTAGAGAGCGAGGGCTTACAGCAAGGGCGCTAATAGCGCCCTTGCTTACAGTATTTGCGAGACTATAATAAGCCCTTACTCTCTACTCCCAATACACCGGTTTTGTGCTGTTACTGAGTGTAACATCATCATCGTGCAGCTCTCAAACACTGGCGAACGCACATTTATGCACAACTCTTAACGCGCACACACTCACGAATGCGCGCGTATAGAGAGCCAATATTTCGTCGTGTTTACAGTTCTCGTTCCCTGCTCTCCAGTGCTGCGGCCGTCGTAGCGACTGTGGCGATCGACTCAGTCACTTTTACGGCCGCTTCGTGTTCGCCCCCGAGCTGCCGCGCAGGCCCCAGGGGAAGGGGATAGAGCGAGAAGACAGCGGGGATGCCCTGCGAGAAATACTAGTGCCACGGGGGCGTGTCGTAGAAGGCGCCGCCCCCGCGCAGCACGTTGAAGCGGAAGAACGTACGAGGGGCGCGTCCGGCACCCTTTTGCCTGCTGCTGTGGCAGTTGGAGGCGTGGAGCGCACTCTCCTCGCACAAGGAGTTTCGATTCCTGATGCCCGCACTGCCTCTCATGCTGTGCTACTGCGGCCACGCCATCTTCTAGCTAGTGGAGCCCGAAGGTGCGCTTTGCTCTGTGCGTTCGACGAGCGGGCTGATTCATATTACACACGTAGGATGGGCACAGCTGTCGGCACAGTTGTTGTGTACTCTGTGTTTGCCATCCGTTTGTACGACGAACTCACGATAGTCCACCTGCATGCCTCTCTTCCCTTCACAAGGCAAGTGCCACGGAAGCGACTGGCGCTCCTCCTCTGCGCTCTTCTCACGCAGGCGCAGCGCCCGCTGGCCTACTACACGTCGTACGTGCACCAGAGTGGCCCCGTGCAAGTCATCAACGGACTGCGGGACGACATCGACCAGAATTTTCCCGGTTGCGGACACGCGCGCACGGGAGACGACTCCGTTACATTGGCCGTCGGCGGCGGCGATGGGACGACCGACGCGTTGTCGGTGACGCGGACGTGCGACGCGTTTGTTCTGTTTCTCCTGCCGTGCCATTCGACGCCTTATTATAGCCACATGCACCGGCCAGTGACGATGCGGTTCCTTGAGTGCCCGCCGAGGTGAGTGTCGTGCACACACGCGTGTATGAAGGGCTGCCGTTTCGTACTTGAGTTTGCATCTTAATCATTGTGTCTGTAGTTGTATTTTATGTTCTCTCTTTCCTGGACAGCACTGCGTACTGAAAGCGTGTCGTTCATCCGTCACAGCGGAGAGGAGGGATATGTGGATGAGGCCGACCGCTTCTTTGCGGATCCACACGCTTGGATAGAGGCGAATTGGCCCAAGTCGCGGCTAGTCGCGGCGCATGATGGATGGTCGACCCGTGTCGGCCACGCCATCGCACGTCGTCGTGGGAGCGGCGCTGTACCCAAAGATATTCAAGCAGCTGAACAAACGGGGCTTTCAACAGGTGCGTCCGTGTTGAAGTTATTCATTGGATTTGCTGCTTTTGCCGGACTCGGTGAGTGCATCTCTACCTGCAGTGTGGCGAGTACTTCTACGACTCGGTTGGATCGAGCTCGAGAATAGGCTCTCACCTCGCGGTGCTCTGCCGAACGGCAACCTTTACAGATGCCGGCTAGAAGTGGAGTTACTCTGTCCGAGCAGTACTAGCCGAGACTCACACTGTGATAGACTGACAATTAGCATTGTTACTGCCGGCGCTGCCTGAGTGCGTGTGCGTTTGTGTGCTGTGTGTGGGGGAATGTGTGCTCATGCCCGATTTGCCACCTTGTCTAAAACTGAGTATGGCTCTCCTGGTGACGGTGCCGGTCAAATTGTCGATGTCCGACAAACAAACAAAAAAAAACCTGGCGGGGTCCAGGCGAGCAGCCCTACTCGGATGTGCATGTGCAGCCCGGTTCGAATCCACAACCCAAAACAGCGCGCGCTAGCTGCATGCAGTTTCCGACACTCGAGGCACGGCGTCATTCACGCTGCAATCCGCCGCCCCGGCATCCCCTTTCATTCAGCTAATATACGACAGGAAGTGCGGGGTGAGCGGCGCCAGGCCGGAAGGTGGCAGCGCACCGGGGCCAACTCGCTCGACATCGCGCGCCCACGGCATTTGCGCGATCACTTGCGCCGCATACAGCTTGCGCATCTCAAATGCCTCGTCTTCGTCCATGTCCTCCATCACCGCTGCGAGGTCCGCCACATCGGTGTTCTGACCAACGGCTGGGACAGAGACCTGAGTGGCCGCAATGGGCCTCATGGGCGCCATCGCAACCCCCTCGATCGACGGGACCGCGTCAGTCGCGCGCGCACTGCTCGTCAACGCCGCGGAGATGTCATCGAGCGCACGGTACGCCGTCGCGGGGTCCTTGAGGTACATGCGCTTGATCACAGCCTTCTTCGCGGCGCTCCTGGACGCACGCCTTCCATGCTCAGGCTCTGCATACTCAAGCCAGTAGAACGCAAAGTAGCTGCGCAGGTCCGTGAGGAGAACCACGATGCGCCGCCGCAGCACGATGGACCCCACGATGAGTTCCGCCATCGCCTGATTGTGGTCCCTCTTTTCGGCAGCGCCCTTCTTCAGCTCAATAGCAACGAGCAGCGACGAAAGAGCGACGTCAGGGTCGTCGATGTCGTCCTCACAGAGGGCCACGTCCGACGTACCCGCAAACTCCCGACCGCCGCACCTCACAGCGTAAGCGTTCCGCAGCGCGGAAATGTCGACCACGCTGAGGCCGCGCAGACTGCGCGCTTGGAGGAACGCCGCGTAATTCTGCTTGTTCGTGGCGCTGTGCTCGGCCGACGCATCCCACACGAACTTCGCATTAAAGTCAACGCCCCGATGCGAACGGCAAAAGGATTGCACTTCTGCTCTGGTAAGCGCACACTTCACGTCTTCAGGACGCGAGCTGACGATGCCCGCACCAGCCACGAGGTCATTCAGGTCGCTCCCGGTGATCTTGCTCAGCGACACCGCAGACTGCCAGCGAGGCGAGGGGTCAGTCGAAATGATGGCCTTGTGGCTACAGAGAGGCGTGATTCAAAAGAGAACCCACCCTCGCCATCGCAGCAACGTCAGCGTGCCGGCGCTCGAACTCCTTCTTCATCTC
Organism: Pigoraptor vietnamica; assembly: GCA_943704525.1. Classification (NCBI taxonomy): domain Eukaryota; class Filasterea; order Ministeriida; family Capsasporidae; genus Pigoraptor; species Pigoraptor vietnamica. The sequence goes on along the minus strand of CALSCQ010001818.1, from coordinate 7,398 downwards.
CTCCTTGAACTCCTCCGTGAACTTCTTTGTGAGCTTCTTCGTGAGCTTCTCCGCGAACTTCTCCTGTTTTTTCTCGAACTCCATCACGATGGCATCGATCAACGCTCTATCCACACCGCCCGCATCTACAAACCAGGCATGCATAGTTAGCAATGGCCGAAAAAGAAAATAATAAAAACACCTTTTTTCCATGCGATGACGGACGGACGACCGAAACGGCGCATTTGCCGTGGGCGCATCTCATAAGTGGCACAGCCTCCACCCACCAGCGCGCGGCTTGCGAGAGCGCTCCTGGGCGCCGAGGGGCTCGTCCGTTGCCTTGCGCTTCCGTGGAGGCATGGTGGCATCGTACGTTCACTCAAGTGCAGTGCGCGTCCCGCACATTTCAGGACGTTCGAGCACCACCCCGGATGTCACACCACGTGGTTGCTACTGTGATCAATCACGTGACTTCGCTCGATCCGTCGGACTAACACACTGTCCCCTTGACCCCGTCTTTCAGTGACAAGTCTTTGACTTTTCCGACTTTCTGCGTAGGCTTAAGGAGCAGAGGCTGTTTTCGTGGCGTCCTGCATCGGTTGTGCAGTCCTCTTCCGCTCTCAGTTCTATTTTCCGCGCCCGATCGGTGCCGATGGCTGTGCGCGCATACACACACACCCTACACACATACACACACACAGACACAGACACGCACAAACAGATACACACACACACATGTACGGCTGTGCGCGCATACACACACACACACATACACAGACACAAAGATGCACACAGACACACTCAGCTGATACACACACACACACACACACACACACACACACACACACACACACACTGCAGACACGTACACACACACAGAGAGGGAGAGATGTCGGATCAGCTTAAATCATAGACGTGTGTCCATCGACTCCACTCACAGAGAGAGAGAGAGAGTATCACGTGCTTTCTCCGTAGCTTCGCTTCGACTGTCTCTGAGCATGTGCATATGTTTAACTCAGTTTTCCGTGCATTTCTCGCGTCACGCGTCGCTCTCCGACTCCATATTGTGAGCCCCCACTCTGATTGTCGAGCGCCGGCGCTTGAGTTCCTTTCTGATGTGTGCGCCGACCACGCCGCCCTCACATGCACGATCGCAGGAAGCACAATGAGTTCGTCACGGCGCCGCCAGTTTTGCCGCTTCGGCACCGGCGGCACGGTGTCGCTTGGTCGAAGTGAAGGAGAGCTGGCAGGGGACTGGTAGGGTTGTACCCGCCTGTGCTGGTGTGTTCTGCGGGTTCGGCAATAGTGTGTCAGTTACGTCGTGTTAAGATAACGGCCACGGACGTGCCGTGACGTCGGCTCAGTCCTGGCCGGCAGCCAGTGCTGAGTGGGGTATGTACCAATCAGCGTTTCACACAGCTTGTGCACGATCCTAATAAAGCATCCGCAGAAGCAACGGCATTGTCGAGAAGGCGTGCACGCTGGTGAAGAAAAGGATTGGGATTTGCAGTCACGCCGGACTGTGCTGTACCTTGACGTTTGCGCGCGTCTCAGTTTATCACAATTCGCATTTGTTCCGTCGTTGTTCTACAGCTCTCTCCGCATCTGCCGTTGATAATTTCAGTGCAGCTGAGGCATAGTAGTTCCGATCTGGCCGCAATGTCTCAATTCTTCCCAGTGACTGGCACTGTGACACCGACCATCGCCGGAACACGCTTACAAATACACACGCCGGGGCACACACACGCCGGCACACACGCACACACACACTCTCTCTTCTTTCTCTCCCTCTATATATCTCTCTCCCTCCTTCCTCAGCGAGACACTTCCATGGAACCGCCAATGTACAGTGAACCTGGCCGGTGGCCGAGAAGGAGACGGGAGAGAAGCCGACTGTCGGCAGATGACTCGGTGGCATGCGCACACAACCGTGTCAGGAACTCGGGCCGCCAAGGGCACTGCTGGCCGGCTGGCAGTGCCGGCACTGGCTCCGGCCCGGCGGGCGGCGCCGCCGGCGGGCACAAGTCCCCGGCCGGCCCTCCGGCACTGCACTGTATGGGAGGCACGTCAGTAGCCAACTGCTGGCTGGCAGAGGCCGCCGGGCACATATGCCGGTGTGGGATGGTCCGACCTTGGCTGGCCGGCATACTGTGACAGTTGCTCCTGATTGCCTGACTGACTGAGTTCCGAGTCTGGCAGAGCGGCCGCCGAGCCCGGCACTGATCCGCCGTGACTGATGCCGGCACCTGGGCAGCCGGCTCACTGGCGGCTGGCTTGGCAGCTGGTCCGGGCGGCCCGGCCGTGCCGTGCAGTACCGATTTCTGGGCCCGGGCACTGGCACTGTCCTGCTCCGGCAATCAGAGTATACACTAAGACGGTCAGTTCCGGTGGGACAGCCGATTGCCCCAGAAAGACTGGCTCGCCGGAAATCTCCAGTTGTACTCTGAATTTGTTCGGCTCGGTTCTATGGGAACTGAAATTTCCACGGCCGGGATCTTAGCCCCCGTGGAAATGCGCACATACAACCAGCAGTAACCCCTACTGACAAAACACTCCCCATACATTTCTCACAGACTAACCCACACCTTTCCTCATACTCTAACCCTCACCCTCCCTCCGATCCATTTGTATCCGGACACTCGGGCTGTCGTCCCCAGCAACCGCCGAGCATGCGTTCGGGTGGAGCCGCCCGGGACAATTAATTTGGAACCGGCCAATATTCGTGGCAAATTTTCTCTCGAATAGTCAGTTTGCTGGCACCTCCTACAGTGACAATGTGAGTGTCTCTCTCTCTATCCCCACACCTTCACAGACATAGCAAGGACTTCGTTTACTCTCGCGCACGTGCGTCCGAGTCGCTGTTTGTGCGCGCGATCGCATGGTTTGAGGCAAGAGCGCTCGACAATATTCGAATTGGTTTCGATTTCACCACCACACTTTCTCAGTGGGGACGCTTTGAAATTCGTGCGACGATGACCGCGCCAACGAGCTGAAAAAATGGGCTGAGGAACGCGCTGCGACCGACGGGCAGCACCGTGGGTCTCTCAGCGGCCGGCTGTACGTGAGGGACTCCCCGAACGCTGCCGGCCATGGCGCAATCACGCGCGGGTGCCGTCGTGCATCCATTTCAAATCGAGGAGGCCGACCCGCACGCCGGCCCCCAGCCGGCACACGTTGGGAGCTCGCATAGCGCGCTCGTGTCAGTCGCGAGCTCGCGTGCGAAGCTGCCCGCGCTCAGTCGCGGCGCCTCGTTCACTGCGGGGGATGCGAAGGACCCGACGAAGCTTGGCGGCGAGTCGACCCTCTTCAACTCGATCTTGACTTCGTACCAGTCGCAACACGCGCTGGGGAAGGCATCGCCGCCGGGAGCGACATCGCCGACGCAGGGCAACTCTGTGCATGCGTCACGTGTCACGTCCCCGACGCCCGGGGATGGCAGCCAGCTGTGGGCGTCTCGCAAGCGGAGGGCGTCGGACGGAGACGTCGATATACAGTTGGAGGATGTGGACGGGTCGTCGAGGGGGCGATCTGGCGAGACAAGGCCGTCCGTGGACGCTGCGACGCGCGTGAAGTCGGGGCTCTCTTCTGCCCTTGCTGCGTCGATGTTCGACATAGGAGAGGCCACTGGTGCGTGTGTGGCTGTGTGGCGTTGTATGTGCACGTCGTGAGCCACTGGTACGTGTGTGGCTGTGTGGCGTTGTATGTGCACATCTGTGAGCGTCACTTTTTGGTTGTTGCTGGTTTATCGTTCGAAGTCGTGCTGATGTTATTGCGCGCTGCAGAGGTGAAGCGAAAGGCGACGACGTTCGCCTTTGAGGACATGGGTGGTGCCTCAACAGTGGCGCGACCGGTACGTTGTGTGTGCGTGTGTGTGCATTGTGTGTGTATATGTGTGTGCGCGCGCTCTTGTGTGTGTGAGTACGCTTCATGTGTGTAAGTGTGTGTGCATGTGGTGCGTGGGGGATCTACGTGCGCATGTGGCTATCCCTCTCGTGCGCTTTCAAGATCCGTCGCGTTGGACGGTCGTTCGTGCGGCGTTTGTGTCGTCGCACTCGTCACGTAGCTTGCAAGCCCTTATTGACTCGATTCGAACCGTAACTCTGCAGAAGGTGGCTGCGTCGGGGTTCAAGCGATGGATCGACTCGCGCGTCCCCATCTTCCCAAAAAACAGCGTGTTCCTGCGAGTATGGAGCCTCGTGGTTGTTGGGACGGTGCTCGTGTCCCTTCTCCTCACGCCGCTCCAGATGGCGTTCTATCTCTCGTACCGATCGCCCGTGCTTTGGATACTGATGTACCTCGTCGACGCTATACTTTGGACGGACATCTTTATCAAGTTTCGAAGCGCTTACGAGGTACGGCGACTATGGTCTCTGCTGTGTCTGCGTGAGGCTGCGTGTGTTTGGCGCCATAGATGCATGCACGAACGCGCACGACAGTTACCGTCGGCTTTCGGCGTCCCTATTCGTATTTCAATGCCATTTTTCTACTCGTCAACGGGCATTGTTGACGCCTCTCCTTCGTCGCGCTCTTGTTCGTGACAGGTGCATGACCACCGCACGCACGCGCGCGTAAAGATCGAGGACTCGACGGAGATTGCGGTGCTCTACTTGAGACGCGAGTTTTGGTACGACGTCATCTCGGTGTTCCCCCTCGAGTTCATCGGTGAGTGCATTTGCGCGATGAGGCAATGGTGACATTTGCGCCGCTCAGTTGTGCGTTGCCTGTGGGACTTTAGCAGACACACACCCACCTCTCTGTGTCCTTCTCGTCGCCTGTTTCGCGCCTTTCTCGTCGCCTGTTTCCATTTGGGTGTTTATGATGTAAGGCCTTGTCGCTCTTCGTTGTTCTTGTCAAACTTTCTCGTATAAGAGTTAGTGAATCTTTCTGGGGTGCGAGACTCACACACACACACACACACACACCACAGCCGGCATATTGGGCAACGTGCATCTCGTGCCCTACTTTCGCCTCAACCGACACCTGCGGTTCCGCGACATTCTGCGGTACTTTGAGGGGCAGGAGAACAACCTCGAGCTCGACACGGGCATGATCCGCACGAAGAAATTCCTCATCATTATCGTCGTCACTGTGCACACGGTGGGTTGCACACACCAAGCTCTCCCTCTCCCCCCCTCTCTCCCGTGGGGGTTCAACTCCTATGACTGCCACGAACTGAGGCTCTCTCTCTCCCCACTCCCATTAATGCCTCCTTGTCTCTCCCTTTCCTATCCTGTCGCCACTGATTTTGATTCACGTGTGGTGCACTTTGGGCCACTGAGGACCTGGCGTTGTGCGCATTGCTTTCTTGAACGGACGTGGGTTCGTAAAGAGTCGTTCGCTTAAACTTTTGTTCGATTGCAGGTTGCGTGCATGTTCTTCCTTCTCGCGTGCCGCGTGAACATTGACAAGAACCGCGTCGAGTGCACGCGCGGCAACTGGGTCGAATTCTTTGAGATTGAGACGCTGCCCGTGTTTGACGAGTACATTGCAGCGCTGTACTGGACTGTCACCACGATGTGCTCGGTGGGTTTGCGTTCGAATCACGCACGCGCACACCCATTGCAACACACACACACACACACACACACACACACACACACACACACACACACACACACACACACACACACACGCACGCACACACACACACACACATGTATACAACGCACAAGCGCACGCACAAGCGCACGCATAAGCGCGCACACTCCCCACTGTACGACCCTTCGCACGCACAAACGCGCATACGTACGCATACACAATACACATGCATACATATGCACATGCACACACGCACACGCGCACACAACAAATACTAATGCAAGCCGTGACTGTTTCGTCCCCTGGCAGGTGGGCTATGGTGACTTGGTACCGAAGAATTCCGGCGAGCGCATGTACGCGATTGCCATCATGTTCCTGGGGACGTTCCTCAGCTCGCTCATTCTCGGCAACATTGCGTCGTCCGTCGCGCACAAGGACACGAGGCGGAGGGACTTTCGACACCACCTGATCTGCCTGCAGGTGCGGAGTGTGCGGGGAATGGGCAGAGACGCCGAATGGCCTGGAATCGTTTTTTATCGCGCATGTTGGCGACTCTGGTGGCGATGGGGGGAGGGAGTAAGGATGGGTGGCATGAAGGGTGGCAACGGGACGACTGGCTGTGGTCGTGGGGGGGAGGGGAGGGGAGGGGGAGGGCATATGGGCCGCGTGTTTCGTTGGTTTGCTATAGTAGCGCATGGCATGGTTCTGAACGCCTCTTTGCGCTCACGTGCGCAGGAGTACATGGATGCGAACGACATCCCCAGGCGACTGCAGGCGCGCGTTATCGACTACTACAATTTCAAGTGGCAGGTGCGCGGCTCGCTGTTGCAGGCTCTCGCACACACACACGCACACACGCACAACACGTTGGCGTGATGCGCTAGTTGGCTTTGGAATTGTGCTGTGTATCGCGCGAGTCGCTTATTCTCTTGCACTTTTCACTCTCTTAATGCCTCTTGTCTTGTGCGCAGAACCACGGCGGCATGGAGCTCAACACCTACCAAGAGCTCCCCCTCGCATTCCGAAAGGAGGTCGCCCTCGAAATCAGCCGCGCAGTGCTCGAGAAGGTTCGTGTCCCCCTTCCACACACACACACACGCTCTCTCCCCACGATGGGCACACGTCTATGATTTTTTGCAGGCTCTCACTGCTATGTTCTCTCATCCCGCTGTTGTCATCGTGTCGTTCGTGTGTCGAGTGCCATGGACTTTTCACCTACCGCTGGCCTTGTCCATCGTCGTCCTACGCATTTATACTGACACAACAACGTGTGTGCATGTTGTGCGTGTGTGTGTGGTGCGTGTGCAGGTGCCCCTGTTCGAGAATTGCGACGACGACTTTTTGATGGCGCTTGCGCTCGTCATGAAGCCGTTCACTGCCTTCCCGGGTGAGTACTCGGAAATTTGAAATATTTGAATGTGTGACCGTGTGGATGCATTGCTCGGTAGCATAGTGTGTGCACGGTCTGTCCCGTGTGTGGTGCGCCTTCTGTTGGACTGATCTGCCAACGCAAGGCCTGCTCGTTACGACCACATTGTGCTGATGCCCATTCTCGCTGCTTATTCTCCCTTACTTATACCGCAGGCGACTTTATCGTGAAGAAGGGCGAAGTTGCGACGGAAATGTACTTTATCAACAGGGGCAAGGCGGAGGTGCTCTCGGACGACGGCGAGATGGCGATCGCGGAGCTCGGCGCGGGGTCGTTCTTCGGCGAACTCGGCATTCTGTACTCGATTCCGCGCACGGCGTCGTTGCGAGCGGTCGAATATTGCGACATGTTCGCCCTCGGGAGGGAAGACTTTGAGCGGTGGGCATTCGCGGAAAGCTCTCTCTCTCTCTCTCTCTCTCTCTCTCTCTCTCTCTCTCTCTCTCTCTCTCTCT
>CALSCQ010001805.1:0-25070 GCA_943704525.1 Pigoraptor vietnamica | reverse complement strand
TCTTCTCTACTATTTTGTGGATTCCCAATTACTATGAAAGCTGTCATAGAAGGCTCCGGCCATTCTAAAGCCCAATACATAAAAATTTTACCGAGGACTCGGCAGACGCTGTCTTTAATCAAGCTTGCGCACTGCAATCGCTCGTGTTACTGACCCCTCCAAACGATGTTCAATCGCGCGTTTCTCAGGGTCTCACTCGTTCTTTCCCCGTCCGGCGTTTTTTATGTGCAGGACTGCGATATTTTGCCTTTGCCTTCATGTTTATGATGGAATCCGCGATTATGCGCGGCGGTCGATTTCTGCGTAGTTAAAGACGTGTGAGTTATATGCACAATAGATGGACGCACACACACCCTCGCACTCACGCATGCCCTTTTCTAATAACAGGTCATGAAATTGGTGAGCCGCCGGGCTGGCACATTCAGTCGCTTTAGCCACATGACGGCTTCTAAAGCTTACCTGATAGCCGCCAGATGTGACCATGAGCTTCTTGTGCGGTGCCTTGCCTTGCGTTGGAAATAGGGATTGGCGGACACTCCTTTATGACTAAGAGAGATCCATTGTGTGCCTTGGGTGAGTGGCTAATGTGTCTGGCGTCTGTTCGCGAACACGAGACGATGATCCGGCGGATTATTGTGGGGCGCCTCACGGCGAAGGAGATGGAGCGATTGGGCTTTGAGGGACCCGGATGCGTATCCGCCATGTGCATGCCTGGGCGTTGGCGCTCGTTCTGCACTCACACTAGTCACTATTATTTCTGAAACAGGCGGTTCTGCGTTCGATTCTTGCGTTTTCCTTTCACTTTTTTGGTTCTTCTTTTCTTCTTCTTTGGTGAGCGTTGCCTTGACACTTTTCCGCAACAGCGAGACGGCGGCCTTTGTCAAGGAGAACACGGTGCAGGTGGAAAAGGCAAAGTACCGCTGCAACGTCTGCATGAAGATGTTCAAGGGCCCCGAGTTCGTCGAAAAGCACATCCGCAGCCGCCACGAGGACAAGATTGAGGAGGCGCGCGAGAAGGTGACCCATTGCTGACTGTCCCTTCGCGTTTTGTAATTCGCTCGAAAGCAATCTGCTGTTCTTGTGTTTGGTGAAGTCTATGGTTCGATCCTTGTGAGTGACACTTCAGCTGCGTTCTTTTTTTCCCCTTCTTATTGCATCCGGCAGGCGAACATGTTCAACCGCTTCCTTGCGGACCCTCGGCACTCCATCGCCCTCAGCGCGTCATCCGGACGAGAAGCAAAGGCCGTCCCTGCGAACGTGGCCTCGCGACTGGGCAATTATGCGCCCGCGCCACCGCCCCCCCCCGGCAGCCGGGAGCCGAGGCAGCCTTCTCCCTCTTCCCGATGTGTAGTGGCAGTTTGTATGCAGCACAATCCCTGTGTAATTTCTCGATTGCTTTGCTGTGGTGCTGACTTTCACTGTCCCGTCGCAGTCCCTCCACCGGCGCCGTACTATCCGCCGCCAGTGGCCCCGATCGGGCCGCGGGGATGATGCCGCCGGGATACCCCGTGGACGTGCCGATGGGCCGGCGCTGACTTTGGCCGACGCCGTCTCTTGGTCTCGTATGCTAAAGCTTTCGTCGACTGTCAGACTGCGCTCATGAGGAATAGGGCCATCATAACGTGCACGCTTCACGGCACGGCATCGGCTCGGGCACAGCGGTGTCCACGACTGACAATGAGGACATCTGAGCCCGGCTTAATGCGCTGAATAGCGTCCTCGAGCAGCTTGATAGCCCTCTCCCACCTCCCGTTTCCGTGGTTGATGTTCCAGCGCTTGCTCGTGGCCCACTTGTGCGCCAGCTTGTACTTGAGGCCGTCGAGGCGCGTTACGCCTTGGTTTTGCCGGCTAGGAATTTCAGAGCCATCCGTCAGCTCGGCGCTTGACCCTGGCCGGCTGGCCTCAGTCCTCGGTCCCGCTTCTTCATTCGTGCACGCAAGCACACCAACTTTGCCACGCGCGCAAGCAGAGTGTTCGCCTTGTTCGGCACGCCAATGCTCAAACTCCACGTCCCTCCGTTCCTTGGAGAGCCTTGAAGCAAAACAGAAACCAGGTTATTTTGGTCAGAAGCATGCGGCCTTCACCCATATGGGTGTGCCAAGTGGCGCCTTCAAGCTTTTTGGCCACCCAGTGTACCAGTAAACAGTACTTAACATACAGTGTGTAAAACCCGCACTGACTCACCCGACGTGCTTCGAGTGGGCTGCCCTTGTTCTTGGCGCCCGCCAGGTTGTAAGAATACGAGGCGCGCTGGTCCCATATCTGGTGGGAGAGGGGCAAGCCATGTCCCCTGCCTGAGCATACCATGGGTGCGTTGACAAGACAGCGCCATGCACAGAGACTGAGCCGCTTGCTTCTTCCGATCACGGCAGCTCTTGGTTTCGTATGCTAAAGCTTTTCGTCGCTGCGCTCATGAGGAATAGGGCCATTATAACGTGCACGCTTCGCATCCTCGAGCGCAGCGGTGTCCACGAACCGGCAAGGACATCAGCCCGAGCTTACTGCCGTCATTGAAAAGCTCAACGCGTCCGCTTCATTCTCACCGTCAATCTTCTTCACGGCCGGCACTGTCACCGGTGTCGTCGTCCTCGTCAGACAGTGCGACAAACGAAGAGTTCGTTGGGAAGAGAGAGGAGGCCGGTGCGAGCGTCCATTCTGTGGTTCGGCTGTGCACACACGTGTGTCTCGGGCGAGAAGCACTGCAAAGCGGTGGGCGTCCTTCCCAAAGGTACTTATGTACCTCTGTAGCGAACGTGACGTCAGGGTGACGTGTTCGTGAGTGATCGGTCGACGGGTGAACGGGGAAGAATTGTTCGGGCGAAGGAACGAGACGGTGTCACGACCAATGGGGAGAGCGTCCGAAGCTCAGAGTGTCTGAGGAGCGAGTGTGGCGCTGCGTGCGAAGCAATTGTGTGTGTGCGGTTATCGTGTGTGCAGTGTGTGTGCGTGAGTAGCGCTGTGAGTGAACGCGTGGGATGCGAGCGTATATAAGGGCGGCGGTGAAGCGTGGCGTTTGATTTGTACAATCGCTGAGAGCTTGTCGTCTTAAACGACTAAGGCAAAGACATTTATTGTCTGGAGTTTGTGTGCGTAAGGGCGCGTCGCAAAACCTCTTGTGCTACGTGCTGTTCTTTCCAAGCGCCCAACTCCTGCCTCGTGCGGCGCTCTCTAGGAGCGACAATCAACGGTGATTCGCCGACTGGTCGCTGCTATTTTTGGTGCCCGTTCTTCCAGCACGTGACCAGCCTACCTCGGCGCATTACACCAGGGGCACTAAAATAGACGGGGCTGGAAACTATAAACGATGTCTTACATTTTCACCCCGGATGCTTGGACACATAGGTTACAGAACGTAATTACCATATTTGGGCATCAGTAATTCCAAACGCCCTTATTTCAGAGACCGGACTGTCCGCTTGTGTTACTTCGTTAGACCAGCTTCCGCAAATTATTGCACTCAATACTCAGAAGAAGTGCGTTGTATGTGGATGTGCGATCACTACCAACCCTAACAAGGCATTTATGGGCCGGGCGCTGCATTGTTTCTAATGGAAAATGTGAGCGACACTACACCGGCCGATCACAGTTAGAGAATATAACTATTGGTGAGGGTTAGAGTACCTATTTCCTGACCAAGGTTTCCGAATTTTGTCGTGGCTTTTTGTGAACGCGATGCTCGTTATAAGACACATAAGGAGTGGTAGCAGGCTGTTCTGGCGGCATTTCGTGCGGAAATGGCCTGATCGTGAGCACGAAGCCTTCAAACTTGAGGTACATCCGATACTTTGTCATACTAAAATTTCTTTGTTTATAGTTCGCCCCTCGTGGGGTTAACTGATTTTGTCGTACTCGGACCATGTCCAGATACTAACAAAGGCTCTTGTAGGAGAGTTGAAATATCCTTTCATGGTAATTAGACCGTGCGGAAATGCGTTTTTCGGCCAGAAATGAAAGCGCACTGTTCGCAAATTCGCCGGGCCAAATTTTCATAGCTAAGTGATTGGTGGTGATCCCAAATCCCAAATTGCCACCCCGGATGGTGTGTAAGACATATCAAAATCAATTTCTATAGATAAGATACTCGGGTTGCGTTTTGGTGGAGGGGCGAGTCCTCAAAGACGAAGTGGGAAGAATGACTTATTGATTGTATTCGGTTACCATGGATGTTACAATCAGATCATAGTGTTGCTAAGGAAATCGCTAAAAATACATCACTTTCCACGTGCATGCTCGCACAACGTGCACGACCGTTGCGAGGCGTCGCGCTCCCAACAACCGGTGAACCTCGAGGAATAGTACATAAAAGTGAGAACCAATAAGAAGCTTCCTTTTTTTCCGGGTTGCGCGCCTTTTTTTGAACCGACTGGATGTGCCTAACCGCGCAAACCGGCGCCGGCGCCCGCCGAATCTAACGCTGGTCGGTGCCACATCACTGGGCAACTCGAGAGGATACAAAGCTTCATTTCACAAATAAATGCGTGTGAAACGCACAGAAATGGCGCGCGGATGCGCCGTTCCTGTTGCTGTAAAGGAGCTTTTCCTTCACCATTATATGCGTCTCAAGAATGATGGTGTCCGCAATCCCACACACGCGGCAGCAAAACTCTGCAAACTCAGCGAACACACCGCTCGAAGGTTTCTAACTCTCATTAACCGCAATGGAGGGACCGTCCCCCCCCCCCCCACGACACGCTACCACTCGACAATGCGCGGCGTCGACCTCAGTGCCTGGCACGAGCGAATTTTGGCGGCTATCAAGGCATTCAACGACGACGACTACAACCCGACGATTGGCGACGTGTACGGAAAGATGAAGGAGCAGGGCTTTCCGTGCGGGCGCACTCGTTTCTACAAGGAGCTCATCAACATGAACTTCAAGCAACTCCCGCCCGACAAGAGGCCAAACAAGACTCGAGACGCCCGACTCAAGCGCCTGCGTTACGAGTACCTCACCAAGATTGCGTACCTTCGCCGCACCGAGCCTGACCGACCCATTGTCTCGGTTGACGAGACGTGGGTGAATGCGAATTTGCGCCGCCCCAAGGTTCTCGCTCGTGTTATCGACGGGAAAGTCGTCGGTGGTCCAGTGCACCAGAAGGAAGGGAAGGGAGCACGTCTCATCATCTTCCATGGCGGGACGAAGGACGGTTTTGTGGCGGGCGGGCACTACATCTTCAAGTCGCGCAAGAGCAAGGGCGACTACCACACCGACGGCAGCATGAACATGACAAAGTTCAAGGAGATTTGGGCCCACTTCCTCTCCAAGTGTCCGCCGCGCTCGATAATTATCGCCGACAACGCCCCCTACCACTGCGAGCGCATCGCCGGAACAGGCCCACTCAAGTCCAGCCTGCGCAAGCACGAAATTCAGGCATGGCTACGAGCGCGGAACATCCCTTTCGGCGAGAAAGATACCATCCCGCAACTGAAAGCTCGAGCAGGGACAAGATGCACCCCAGTTCGCCACGTGATCGACGAGATGGCGCGGGAGAAGGACATGATCGTCGTCCGCCTCCCACCTACCCACTGCGAGCTCAACCCTATCGAGCCCATTTGGCGGTCGGTCAAGACGTACGTCGCCAAGAACAACCGCAAGCTCACTCTCAGCGAGGTTGAGCGGCTCACTCTCGAAGGCTTCGAGCGCGTGACGGCGGAGACGTGGGCGCGGTGCTTCAAGTTCAGCGAGGGGCAGGAGCAACGTTGGATTGAACATGACAACATCAGCCGCCGCGAGCTGGAAACGGACTGGCTCCACCAGCGCGTTGTCATTCCGATAGGAGACGACTCGGATGACGACTACGACTATGACTACTTCGATGACGACGAGAGCGCCGTGCGTGGAGATGGAAGTGGATGCGTGATGCGTGATGTGAAACCAAAACCTTCATTAAGTAAATATTTTGCTGGTGATCTGCGCAAAAGGTGTCCAAAATCGCCACCGTTTTCCCACTTTTTCCACTTCAGGAGTCCGTTTCGTGTCAAAGAATGAGGATAGGCTGGCTTGCTGCGAAGATAACTTTGTTCTTCAATTGGCTTCCCAGCGTCGTTGGAATGACGAAAATCGGCCGAGAATTCGCATACTTTTATCATATCCAACTTTTGGGTATTCTCAGCGCGAATCGACTTTAGTGCCCCTGCATTACACCTCTGGTCGGACCTCACGTGACATGCCCGATACGACACGTACGATTCCTATATCGCTCCGTCATCAGCCCGGTCACTCTGTGTCGTGCTCCAGTCGCCGAGCGCCCATCGCCGTCGCCTGGAACTGCAGGCGCTCCATGTAAAGCTGCTGCCGCTGTTGCTCAATCTGCGACACAGACGAATGCAATCAGAGGAATCAGCCACAAAAGGAGAAAGAAGTGGCGTAGTTCGCCGGTGCTCGACAGAGGGAGTCCTGGATTGAACGCAGTGTGACAGACGAGACAAGCCGGAACAAACCTGTTCTCGCTCCCGGTGTAGCGTCGCTTCGAGCTCGTCGAAATGCCGCAGCTTGATTTCCAGCTTGCGTAGCTGTGCCTCTACGAGTTGCGAGACAAGGCCCGCAATCTGACGCTCCTCGTTTAGGGCGAGCACCTGCGACATACATCACTCATGTAAGCGGAACACTACACAAGTTCGCAGCAGGTGGAACCGACCTTCGCCTTCACTGCTGCGGACGACAGAGCGGCGGCGGCAGCGCTTGCGTAATTTCCGAACTTGTCTCGCCGCGCCACTTTTTCGTCGACGGCCTTCTTCGCAATCGCCGACGCCGACTCAGTTGACGTCTGCTCCTAAGCGGGGGTTAGCGCCCCGCGTGGATGCGAGGAAACATGGCACCAATACACACCTGCTCCGTCACTTCCGTCTTCGCGCCTGGCGCGCTATCCGCTCCCTCGGCAGCGACGTGCTTCTCGGCCGAATCTACCTCCATCGGAACAGGCCCTTCCGAGGACTCTGCCTTGGGGGGCTCGTCTTTCGACGCGGCAATGGGCTTCCCCTCGGACACGTCCGCTGGCGAATCGCCGAAGAATGCGTCTGCACGTTTGTCAAATGTCAGACATGCACACAGGAATGAGCAACATGCGGGATAAGACGGAATCGCGCTCACCTAGCGCGGCCTTGGCTGCCGCAGCCGCAACTGCAGGCTCGACAGCAGACGCCAGGAACGCTATTGTCGACATGAGCGGATTGTTTGCCTTGCTGAACGGGATCGGCATGCTGCTCTCGAGAGCTGTGGCCGCGTGCAATATATAATGAGAAAGCCATAAATCAATGACCTGCACACAAACGAACAGCGCAGCACGCGACCCACCGGCGCCGCCGTCATGCTCGAGAAAAGGGTCTTCGATGGGCATGCGGAGAAAGCGAAGGATGCACTCCTCCTGCGTGCGCGATCCAACATAATCCGCGACTTTGTTCCAGTCGTCCTTGTGCGTCTCGACAGCCTGCAGACACAGCGTCAGACCCATCCAGGCACGTGAAAACAACAACAGGCCGGCGCGCACCTCAAGAAGGCGGAGAGTTTCGGCGTCAGTCCAATCCGCCCGGCCGTCGTCCGACGCGCCAACTTTGGAGAAGTCTGAACTCTGCCGATCGACCGGGAATCGTCCTGCAACCAAGAGGATCAACGAATAGTCAGCCGGAACAGTCACATTCAGTGCAAACGGAGCAGTCACATTCAGCGCAGCATACAGCCCACCTTGCAGATAGCACGCCGCACACAGGGTATAGTCAGCAGACTTGTAGTGTCCACTCCCACACTGCCCGCCGCACGAAGAGCAGGATGCAGGCGACGCCTGCCCGGGGGCCGGCGCTTTCCCCGGCTGCGCGGGCGCTTTTACCGAGGGCTGCGGCTGAAACAGCAGCTGGCCTGCGGTGGCCGACGACGAGGCTCGCCGTCCATCCGTCCACGTGAGGCTCTGACCTCCCGCCTGCGCCACGACCGGCGCAATGGCAGGGCGTAGACCCAATGGCGTATCATACGTGACCGCAAAGTGGCTCGTAGACGGCGGCCCCATCGGCGAAGGGCGCGTCTCCGGATCAACCTGGTAGTTGATGAGCCCCCACTGCTCCAGAAACGCGTGCACGCGGACAATTGCGCACACGTCGCCGGCCAGATTGCGACGGCACGCCGTGGCCGTGAGATACTCTGTCGGGTTCAGGCGGTGCGCGTCGATCATGAAATTCCGATACGCCGTGTAAATCTCGGGCGTCTTCGACCTGTTCTTGCCGTTGAAAAACTCGGGGAGAGCGCGCTTCTCGATGTGGTGGATGGCGTTGTAGTCAAACCACGCGGCGTGGCTTGGCACCACAATCGCGTGCGTCTGGTGGGCGAGAACGTCCTCGCCCTCCACGTCCTCCGCCTCCTCCGCCTCTTGCGCGCCGCCCTCCTTTGCTGCACCTGCCTCCGCCGCGGCGCCATCCGCATCCGCCATCGGCGTGTCTGGAGGCACTTGCGCACGCGCCTTGTCGGCGTCCGAATCGATCGGCGCACTGGTGGCATTCGAGATGTTCAACACAATGCCGCCCTTGATAGGAGCCGTTTCCGGGTTGGAGGGCTTGTTGGACAGCACGATGGAGTCCACGGACGTCCGCTTCACGTGCGGCACCGCCGGGACCTCGGCTGGCTTCTCGGTGGGCTCCTTCAATTTCTCTTCCGTCTTCGCACGCTTCGAACTGCGCTCCAGCTCCGGGGACTCGGAACGACGCGCCCGTTTCGACGATCGCTCTGCTTCCGACGCCGCCTTTCCGCCCTTTTTGGGGACACGACTCGCGCGACCCTTGCCAGAGCTGCGCTCGCCATCGACATCTGCATCTGCAGGCGCGGCACCGTCCTCGCCGACCTCGTAATCTTCCTCGTTCATCCACTCGTTAAACTTGTCCGTGTCCTCTATCCACCTCGCGCCAACATTCCAGGCACCGGAGTGCGTCGGCGCAGGCTCCGGTTCGCTCGCAACCTCCGACTGGGGCACCCAGACGTCGTAGCTGTCCGGCAGGTACCAGAAGTGGACAAGGACATGGTCGCCCGCCGAGTCGATGGCCCGAAAGTATTCCTCCTCCCCTGTCATGCATCGCATTGCGGGCTATAAGATAACAAGTACAGAACACTGTAGATGAGTACAAACAGAGGACGCACCGTCTTCAGCTGGCGGAGAGGCATGCACAATATGGGTCGCCGCAGCCTTGTCGCGAACAACGGCGCCTCCGTGACGCCTCACAATCTCGGTGAGACGCTTGACGTCCGCAGCCACAGACGGCGAAAGGAAGACGCGCGGAAACGAGTACAGCTTCGCGTCCTGGACCGCGTTCTCAATCTCCTTGAACAGCCGCACAAACTGGTCGGCGCCCTTCCCCTGCAGGTCCAGCGACGGAAGGTTGTGCTCGTGGCGAAAGCGCAGGGCGGTCGAGAGAATGACGCAAAGCCCTCCACCCGACGAGAAGTCCGTGAACAGCTTCGCGGGCACCTTCGTCTGGGCGGGGGCGGCGGCACCGCGCCCAAAGCGCTCCTCCTGGTACTCCAGCAGCGAGTACGTGAGCGCGGCGAGGCCTTTGTTCGTCAACCCTTCGCTGGGAATGTACTGCGAGGCGGCCAGTGCATAAGAGCGAGCCTTTCGCCAGGGCTGTCGCACCACACAACCCACCTTCTTTGCGTACTTGTTGAGGTGCTGGCGGACGGGATCGTAGCGCGCCACGTAGGCTGCCCGCTTGAAGTCATCGAGCCGCGGGGCCCCGCTGTCCCGTCGAAAACTCATGGCGCATGCGAGCGAGGGACGAGGTCACTCTCGCACTTGCAAACGGAGACGTGCTTTTGAAACGCGGCGCTGGGTCTGCCGCTCGCGCCACATGACGTGAGCCCCCTCGAGCGCGTGTATTGGAACTAGGGCCAATTTATGTGCAAAATCGACCCACCTTCAATTTGGCCCTTTCGGTGCCGAAAGCGCGGGAAACCAACACGCCATTTCAAATGGGACGTCACTGTGATGTCCTAGGGTACAGGACTCACACTCCCCACCCATTCTTTGAACAACTTGACTGTTGGCGGTGGCTTCCTCAACGCCGTCGAAGCTGGTCTCCGGCGCGGGCGAACGCGGGTGAATTGAACGACGTTCGGCATGCTACGCTTGTTGGACGGGAGAGGTTCCCTTTCCGCGCTGGGCGACGTCGGTGGCCACTCGCCGATCGTGCCGGCCGAAGTGGTCCGCGAACCCAGAAGAGCGCGCAATGCAGAGCCACGGTATGGTTTTTGCCCCGCGTGGTGTTTGGTTACCTGGTTGACTGACGCGGGCCCTTCGTTGTCTGGCAGGGACGATCGTCCGCGACCCCTTGTGCACATTCTTTCTGGGGCGGGCGCGGGCGCCATTGCTTCTGTTGTGACATGCCCTCTCGACGTCGTCAAGACGCGACTGCAGGTGCGCGCAATCGAATGTGTCTGCTGTGCTCAATCGAATTTAAAGAGTCGAACCCACCTCTCCCCCGCCCCTCTTTCCCGCCAGACTGCAGATGTTCGGTACAAGGGCATGACCGGTGAGTGCGGCGGTTGTGCGCCATTCCGTGCCCTTGTACTGACAAGAGCCCTCCTATTCATTAGGTACCATCCGCCAAATTTTGCGTCACGAGGGCGCGCGCTCCCTATACCGTGGCCTGAGTCCCACGCTTCTTGGGCTACTGCCGAACTGGGCGATATACTTTGTGGCCTACGACGAACTCAAGCACCACATTGGCCATTATTACGGTGCGTCCACTTCCGCCCTGTTGACAGCAGTTGCTGGCTCTGATATTGTCGCTGCAGGGTTATCTGAAAAGAACCCGCTCCTTCACTGCGTCTCCGCGATGTCAGCGGGTGCCGTCTGCTCGCTCGCGACGAATCCTCTCTGGGTCATCAAGACTAGAATGATGGTATGTGCTGTCGTTTCGGCGTCCGCAGTGAGTGGCTCACCTATCTTTTGAATCGTAGCTCAATCCCATTGGGCCTGCGGGCTACCCGAGCATTCGGACTGCGTTTGGCCGCATTCTGCGCGAGGAAGGCGTCGCGGGTTTCTACAAGGGACTCGCGCCGTCGCTTTTGGGCGTGGTGCATGTCGGCATTCAGATTCCGCTGTACGAGCGCCTCAAGGACATCATCCAGCATCAAAGTGGGTGATGGATGAACGTGCTGTTCGGCGATGCGCCCTCCAGTTGTTCTCATCGCAGCGCATGCCCCAGAAAGCGACCCGTCGGCCCCACTGGGTCCCGTAGACATTATGATTGCATCGTCGGCTTCCAAGGCCGTGGCAAGCATCTGTTGGTACCCGCATGAGGTTGGTGATCTTTGCCTGTTTTGCCCATGTTCCAGTGTTCTTCGGTCCCTTGTCAAATGTGCCTGTGGGAATGTGTGGAATGTTGCCGTGCAACTACTCTGTGACGAGTGTTGTGCCACGTAGTCTCGCTGTTTCATGTGCAATTCATTTCGCGCAGGTTGTGCGAACACGACTGCAAAACCAAACTAGTTCTCCACCGAAATACCGCGGGTTGCTGCATTGTGCGGCAGTGGTATGGCGGGAAGAAGGGCCCCGAGCATTCTACCGCGGAATGGGCACGAACTTGCTGCGCGTAACACCCTCCGGCGCCATCACTTTCACTGCCTACGAAATGATTGCTCGGTTCTTGACGACGTGGGAAGACAGGCTCGGCCTGGGGTTGTGAAGTACCGAACAATTGAATAATACACTCAAGTGTATATTTATGCACATGTGCGTATGCAAGGCTAAAACGCATCTGCTGATGGGTTCGCGAGGATCTTGACCTCCAGTGGCACGAAATCGTGCTTAGCGTACTTGTCCGTCTGCTTCGTCTCAATCTGCACCGCCTGAACACGACGGTCCTTCTTCAGCCAACCAAAGGTCAGAAACCGCGCGATGCGTCTACGAATGCGGCCCTTTTCCCCAAGAACAAGCGTTCCGGGCGGGACGGCTGGTTCCGTCGGATCTCCGAACGGATGGAGGACACCGTGGGCGAGCGAACTCCGCGCAGCCTTCGACAGGCGCCCAGCACTGCTGGACTTCCGCCGAGGCCGCTGCTTCGGTAGTTGAGCCGCGACCAGCCTCATATCAGCCGTCACCAGTTCGACACCTTCGTCATTCTTGGGAGCCTGCAACGTAAACAGACTGGAATTCAGATTGACGCCAGGGGCAACCGCCGAGCCGCAACGGGTTTCACACACGCGGCGTGGGGTCACCCGATATACTCACCATCTTTTTGGTAATTTCTTAGGTTTACAAGGAATTGAGCGCAGTTTTGCAAGCCTTATATATTGTTCAGACCACGAACAGTGTGCGTGGCATGTGGTCGTAGCGGTCAATGAGCCCGCAACCGCAGGGTTTGCCCGGTCACCCGCGGACACTACACGAATATCCGGACGCCAGGTAACATGTTTTGGCGCGCAAATTTTCAGTGCCAAACGGCCGTTTCAAGAAACGTATCATACTCACTACTAGGTGTGAGCGAACGTTTTGCTGTCGACTTTTGGCAAAAATGACAGTGGACGATGACGCTGCTCTCGCGCGGGAGCTTGCGCGCCAGGAGCGAGAGTCGTATCTCGAGTACGGCGATGCCTTTGAGTGGGTGTCGCCTTCAGTTGGGATTCAGTTTTTACTGCTCTGCCGCAGAGCCCGGCAGGTGCTGACGTACTTCTCTGCAGCCTCAACGACGAAAGCGACGACGGTAACTTCAGCGACGGCGAATATGGCGGCCCGAAGAAGCGAAAGCGAGCGCCGGCATCTGCGCATCGCAAACCGTCCAAGCCTCGCTCCGTGCCCGCCACTGCAGAGAGTATGCCCGAGGCGAGGACGCCGAGGACTACAAAGCCACCGCAGCGCTGGACGGATGATGAGCACGGGCGCTTTGTGGAGGGCCTGGAGCTCTATGGCCGCGAATGGGACAGGGTAAGTCGTTCGTGCAGTA
This sequence comes from Pigoraptor vietnamica, assembly GCA_943704525.1. Taxonomy (NCBI): domain Eukaryota; class Filasterea; order Ministeriida; family Capsasporidae; genus Pigoraptor; species Pigoraptor vietnamica. Next base: position 12,149 of record CALSCQ010001805.1, on the reverse strand, counting down.
GTGCGCCCTGGCGTCGCTGACGTCCGTCGGCGCCGGCAGGTGGCTGCTCACATTGGCACGGGTCGGGACAAGAATGCCGTGAAGAGCCATGCGCAGAAGCACTTCATCAAGCTGCACCTGAAGGGGGAGTCGTTGCCTGCAAAGGTACGTGGCGTCTGGGGATGCGCCGTGCAGTGCCGGTGTCCAAACTGCGCTTGTCGGCGCGCAGGTCAAAGAGAGTGGCGAGGGGTATACACTCTCTGGCAAGCCCCTTGATCCGAATTCTGCTGCGCTGGGAGCGTACATGAAAACGGGTAAGTAACGCTCGCAACCTTCTGCGGCGAGCTGTTGCGGTTTTGTATCCTTATGTCGCTTTTTTTGTCTGCGTTGGAGAAGGAAAGGGTCGGGAAGGTGCCGCAGTGGACGAAGAGACAGCGGCGCCGATTCCTCGTGCCGATGATGAACCGAAAGCGAAGCGCAGGTTTGTGGATTGATATGCCGACAGCGGCGTCTCTGTCACACAATAACGAGGCGCACGCAGGCGACCTGCGGCCAAGCGAGAGGCCACACCAGTGAGCGAGACGGATGAGCTCGTCTGCTCTGGACGCACGGAATACGCCTCCTCTCGCCTGAGAAGCCTGCCTCAGCAATCCGAGTACCTTGTCCTCGACGATGACGGCAGGTGGGTGCAAGCGTGAGTGTGCACTGGGCCGCGCGTGCGAAGTCCTCTCAAGGCGACCCCTGCGCAGCAACCCGTGGATGATGGTCCAGTGCCACCGCTACTCTGGGGCGCCCGGATCGAGCGGACGCGGATCCCAGCCGTTTGTGGTCCGTGTGCGGCCGTCCGTCCTCCTCGTCGCCGATTTCCACGCGCATATGGCGAGCACGGAGATAATCGGCTTTCTGGCGGGACAGTGGAACGCGACATCGAAAGGCGAGTCCCTGTTCAATTGGCGAGAATGTGCGCGCTCTTACGGTGTCCTCCTAACACCATGTCGGCACAGAGCTTTCGATTGAAGAGGCATTCCCGTGCCGCGCCGTGCAAACTGACGGAGATGCGAACACGAGCGTCGAAATGGATCCCGCGGCAGAGGTGGAACTCCGCGACGAAATACGGCGGCGTGATTTGGCCGTTGTCGGGTGGTACCACTCCCACCCGACGTTCAAGCCAATCCCCTCGAACCGCGACATCGAGAACCAGTCCAACTACCAGGTGCTCATGCGCGACGCATCTGGACAGGAACCCTTCGTGGGGCTCGTGGTCGGTACGTATGGCATGTGCAAATAACATTGCCGACGCACACCGCTCAGCCGCGTCGTCGATGCAGGCCCGTTTGACAAGCAGATGCCGACGGAGGCCAGCGTCATGAACTGGTTCTACGTGAACCGAAAGGGCGTCGTGGAAAAGAACGTGCCAATGGTGCTGGACGTGGAGATAGACGTGGCCGACAGCGCCTACGATGCCGCATTCCAAAAGATGGTGCGCTGGCGTTGCAGTCGCATTTGCGCGTTCCCTAGAAAGCAGAGGGGTGCTACTGCTGTTTGCTGACAAACTGCAACCTGCAGGATGCCCTCATCGACACTTACGCGTCCTTCGAAACGCGGGTGCCGGACTTTTCGGCCGTATGGCGTCCCGCTGAAGGGAGGCAGGAACCTGGGGGCCTCGTTCAGCCGGCGCCGGAGGAAGAGGCGCATGCTGCCGGTGTAACATTGCGCGAAAAGTTGCGCGCCTCGCTGAAGAGCAGGCTGAGTGCGTGTGCCGTGGACGTCCTCAGCGCGCATGAGACCCGCATCGACGGGCTGATCGACAATTTGGGCCGCAAGTGGCAACACTGATCATTCGCTTGTTGGCAATACAGACGATGGCGACCATGGTTTCATTCCCCCCCTTTCTTAAGGTGCCACTTGCTTACGGTGTTTAGCTTAGCCTCGATTTTCTTCCCATACGGGGTGTGTCGAATAAGGTTGAGGTGCGGCCGAATGCTCTCGACGAGCTGCGGAGTTTAGACACTGAACGTAAGCGACAGTCAGACCCGGTGGTGGCGAAGGCGCACCGACACGTACCGTGGCAAACTGGGCCGCATCGCACATGGCGAGTGCCGTTTGTATGACGTAATTCCCATACGGATCTTGGAGTAAACGCGGCAGCCACGAGGCCTCCACGACCTCGTCAAGCAGCTGCCTGCGCGTGTCACCCTCCGCCACCCGAAGGCACTGTGTCGCGGTCAGAAAAGCGTGCGTGGTCCAATGCAGCAAAGAGACGCCCGTAACCAACCTTCTCCATCACGTTCGAGCTGAATTTCTGAGCCGCCAAGAGACCGACGTTCCCCACGAAGCGCTTGATCAGCGCATCCGAAAAACACGGATTTTTGAGCTCGAGAACGTATTGTACGACGTAGTTACCGAACGGGTCCTGAATGTACAGCGCAGGGTCAGCATGTACCCACCCGTAAGGTCAAGGAGAGGTGATACCCACCTGCACCAGCGTCAGCCCGTTCACAGTAATCTCCGACACAAGCTGAGCCTACAATGCGCAGGCGGCAGTTAGCGAATTTCGAGGGACGGGCACATTGGCACACCACGCGCGGATCACCTTCTGAGCCTCCGTTGCGTGATCAATGCAGCGCTGCATGACGCAGCAGCCGTGCCGGTGCGTCGACACCTCGATGCAGTGGCTGGCGACGGCGTCGTATATGAACTGCGAGGACGAGCTCAGTCGGCGCATCAAATGCCCCCACGTGCACAAGTTGCACGCACCTGCGCGTCTTCGGCCGAAAAGTGCTGCAGACACCGCTGGACGACGTGGTTGCCATTCAGGTCCTTGATGAGGGGCACCACGCTCCCCCTCAAGGCCGATACCACCTGCGCCACCTGCGCGCATTCTGCGTCAGACACAACCCCTTCTGCTGTCGGCGCACTCGGGCCCCCATGCGACATAAACGCGCCTCCACCTGCAGCGGCAATGTCAGGCACTCGATCATTCGTTGTGCCGAGCGCGTCCCGTGCATGTTCATGGCGATTGACACGATCTCTGGTGCAGCCACACACACAATTGCGGTTCGTTGATCGTCGTTACAGAGCTCGATGAGCTTCTGGCAGAGGTAGTTGCCAAAGGGGTCTGCGAACTTGGTGTCAGCATGACGTCGTTGCACCGTTTGCATGCCGCAGCGGCCGTTCAACCCACCGGACATCAACTCGACCATGTGCTCCAAGACCTCGTCAAAGACCGCCTGCACTGCCCGCTCACTCTGCTCCTCGAGTTTGCGCTGGAGAAATCGGCAGCCGTGCTGGTCCTTGCAGAGCGCATATATCTTGCCGGTCACTTGCTCGAGGGAAGTATACCGCATCCCTGCTGACCTCCCATGTGAGCGACGTCGCGAAAATGGTGCGCTCTGCGCGCAGCACCCACCGTCCCCATTTGTTCGACGCTGATGACCGCGTGAGTGGCCTTGCGTCGCCGAAGCTTTTGCCCCCCGCGTGTGCGCATTGTCTCCAGGTCCCGTAATGTCGGCATTCACCGAGTCGGCGTGCGAAAAGTTGCAACGATCGCCGTGACGGCAATAGCCCTGCTGAAAGTATCGGCAGATAGGCACGCCACCAGCCGGCACACCCGCAACAACCGATAACGAATCTCCCGCCAGCGGTGCAGAACCCCAATCCGGCACGCCAAGGGCTCGAGCGCTCGCTCCGTCCGCACTGTGGAAGGCCGGATGCACCGTCAAGGGATAGCCGAGGGCAAAGGGGTGTGCGACATGCTCGGCATACAGCATGTCTGCCGCACTCAAATGGGCCTCCGCATGTTCAAAGCCCGTGCGCGCAACCCCAACGAATGGGAGAACGGGGCCACCATAAGCGACTGGGAAGTACGTGTGCGCATGGCGATCACGGCTGCTTCGTCCGCCGGAATAGGCGCGGTCTGCGACAGATGCGGAAGCAGGCCGAGGAGCGCTGGAACTCGCGGCAGACGACTCAGTCGAGATTCGCGCACCCCTCTCGCGCTCATCGGCCGGACTCTGCCCGTGTCCGTGCCCCGCCGAGAGTGCTTCCGTCTGTGCGCGCCCCTTATCCGCCGGCGGCTGCCAAGCGTCCTCACGCGGCCCCCGCAGCGACATGGCCCTTCGAAGCGACCCTCATTCCATGTTACAGTGGTGCCAGGGCTGTGCTCCACAACATTATCGCACGTTGCAACGCACAATGGTCTTAATCGAGAACGCCGTTGCGCTGGCTTCAACCTGCGTTTCAAAAACAACCAACATGCCTGCAGCAGAAAGACACAAGTTTGACTATGGCTTCGGATACGGTTACTCCGGAAAATGCTCAAAATGCAATGACATCTACTTATTGCTGGTGCTGGCACAGGTGCCCCTTAAAACGGCTCGGCTGCACTGCGAGCGCCCTGCAGCAACGATGCAGCCGCGTATTGTCACCGTCCCGGACGCCGACGTGCCACGACATGTTGTTGACATAACGTCTTATCGTCCACCGGCAGGTGTGTGTGGTTGGTTGGTTGCAAGTAAGCGCGTCTCTTGACGGATCGCGCAGCGTCGCAGAAGCATGCGGGCGAGTTGCGCGCGCACAAGGCGCTACGTTCAGACCTCCACGCCGGCGGGGAATGCGACCGCATGGGCAACGATGATGGGAGCGTGGGAGAGGGTGAGTCGCATAAATGCGCACGCGTTGCAGTGTGCTGCATTCTCATGTGCCCCTTGCACTCGCCGTTCAGAGCGAGACAAAAAGCGAAAACGGAAGCGGGACGATGTGGGGTGGGATAGCGTTCTCATCCCGTGGCGTTGTATAAGCACTGCGACTATTGCATGCATGGTGATTGGGTGAGGTGAGACATGGGGGCAGTAGGCATCTCAGGGCCAGTCGGCTGAATGCTACAAGGGCTTGCAGGCCAGTCGAAGACATCGACACTTACTTTTCTCAGCGGGGAAAGGCAGCGCCTACGTCAGACCGCACCCTCGCAGGGGTGGCGATCGCCAGTATGGACGGCCAGGTAACGGTTGTAACGAGTCGATTCCATCTGCGAACGTGTCGGCTGCACAACTCACGTCCGTCTCGCGCAGGCCGTCCTCGAAGCCATTTCGCGGATCCCGCCTACCCTCGAGGGGGACCGTCGTCAATTGCGCCGTCGTCACGTCAATGCCTTTCCGCGGTGGCGAACGGAACTAATGTGCGTGGCATCAGTGACGCTTGGCCCTGCCGCGTTTCTCACGGCCGTTCCTTTGGCGTAGGTGTGGCTTCAACATTCTCCTCTACGGCTTTGGATCGAAAAAAGCTCTTCTCGAGGACTTTGCGCGGCAGTGCCTGGGGGACTGCCCGCGCCTCATTGTCAATGGACACTTCCCCTCGCTGACGCTGCGCCACGTCCTCGGCAAACTGGCCGCGGGCGTGGCAGGGTACACGGGCGCCTTTCGATCCCCGGCGGACCAGTGTGATCTCATTCGCGCTGCCCTCGAGCGAGACGCGCCTCTCCGCTTTTTTCTTGTGATTCACAACATCGACGGCACGGCATTTCGGGGGGAGAAGGCGCAGGCCGTACTGGCTGATCTTGCCGTCATTCCGCGGCTCCATATTGTGGCCTCGATCGACCACCTCAACGCCCCACTCAGTGAGTCGCCCCCGTTGTGCTGCACGGTGTCATGCTGACCACTCATGTGCCGATTGCGTCTGTTCCAGTTTGGGACCATGCGCGGTCAGCGTCCATGCGCTGGGTATGGCACGATGCAACGACATATGAGAGCTATGTGCACGAGCTGTCTTACGAGGGGTCCCTTCTCGTGCGGCCATCGTCGCTGTCGGCAAAGTCTATCCTGGTGGTGCTGCGCAGCCTCACGCCAAATGCGCGGGGCGTGTTTTCCGTTCTGGCGCAATACCAGCTGCAGTGCGGGGAGGGGGACACCGCGGACCCGGGTCTGTCGTTCCATGACTACTATGCGCGTTGCCGGGAGCAGTTTTTGGTGAACAGCGACCTCGCTCTCCGGACGCAGCTGGTCGAATTCAAGGACCACGCCATCATCCGCGCAAAGAAGGTCAGCCGTGGGAGTTTCGTTATGCCTTCCAGGGGATGCGTAGTTAACACTCTCATGCGGTTGCTACGCAGGGCGCTGACGGGGTCGAGTATTTGCGCATCCCTGTGGAGCCCGCTGTTCTTCGCCATGTGATGGACCAGTTTGGCAGCATCCGATGACATATACACCCCGTTCGACACCTGTATTTGCGGCCCTTGGCGCGCTTACTTGCCACCGGAGGCATTCTTGAAGCGCTCGGCCACATCAGACCAGTTGACCACATTCCAGACAGCCTTGAGATAATCAGGCCGCACGTTCTTGTACTGGAGATAGTAAGCGTGCTCCCACACGTCAATCCCGAGGAGCGGCACGAGGCCTGCAAATTTCAAGTTGTCAGAGACGGCGCCGATTAGCAGACGATCGAGCACGCACGCACCCGTCGTGCCCTCGAGGGGGTCTTGGTTGGCGCACGCTGCAATGACGAGGCGCTTCTTGGCCTTGTCGTAACCCTGCGAAGATAGTCCTCAGACAACCGCACAGCCCTATAACACTCACGAGCTTCCCCCCTCGAACGCACGCGTGCACGCATAGTCGATTACCAGGCCCCTGTACCCACAAGCCATCCCCAGCCAGAGCCCTGCACAGCCACTGCGGCGGCATTGAACTTCTCGATGAAGGACTCGAGCGACCCAAACTCGGCGTTGAGTGCCTTGGCGAAGTCTCCTGCATGTGGGCAGTGAGACATGGGCGCACACCAACGCCAACTAGAGTCTGAGGCCCACCGGTGGGGGGCTTCCCGCCTTCCTTGCTCGTCGGCGACAGGTTCTTCCAGAAGATCGAGTGGTTGAGGTGTCCGCCGCCATTGAACTTGTAGGCCGACTGAACAGCGACAATGCCCGAGACGTCGTTCTTCGCAATGGCCTCGTTCAGCTTCTCCTCGGCAATGTTGAGGTTCGTGACGTACGCGCGGTGGTGCTTGTCGTGGTGAATGCGCATAATCTCAGCGCTGATGGTGGGCTCGAGGGCATTGTAGTCGTAGGGCAGGTCAGGCAGCGTGTGCTTGGCGCGCGCCAAAGCGCCGACTGCAACGACGGCGCCGCGCGCGCGCAAAACCGTCGACGACAGCATCTTCGTTTGTCAGGTGGGTGAATGGTAGCCCTGCCCGCTGTGCCTCAAGCCTCAATTCTACAGCCGCGTTTTGCAAACAGATTGAATGATGTAGCGCCGGCTGAACCGACGTCATAGCTGACTGCCGTGGGCGCGGCAACATCCGGGGTGAGTCGACCGACAATCCTTCTTGCATTGCGACCATACGCCAGAAATCTCTTAATGCACGCGACGGAACCAATACAACGACAAGCGCACGGCAGCGGAGGGCCTTGCGAGCATGCGCAGCCCAAAGGGAACTTGTTGTCGGCCAGCTGTGTCTAACCGCTCATGACCATCTTCACGAACTCTGGCAAGAGGGAAACGCAAAAAGAAAATTCAGCACGGAATCCAGACAGCGAATTCCCAATCCCATGCACACAAGCATTTCACCCTAATTCTTCGTTCACAGCGAATGAATGAAAGCGCCCTCGACATTGCCGAATATGCTCACGACACAAAGACGTACTAACGACCCAATTCACCTTCGTAATTGATCGAGCCATCCTTGTCCACCTCGACGCCCTGCAACAGCTGATCCACGTCGTCGTCCGTGAGCTTCTCGCCAAGGCTCGTGAGCACGTGCCTCAACTCGGCGGCGTTCATGAAGCCGTTGCCGTCCTTGTCAAACACCTTAAGACCCTCGATAAAGTCGCTCTCCTTCGCCGTTTCCTTCCGCTGGCGCGTCAAAATCGGAAGGAACTCATCGAAGCCAATACGCTTCGTTCCTGGACAGCATTAGCGGGTAAGCTCTTGCTGAATTGAACTATACATCTCTACTTGATAGACATCACGAGGAATCCCACCGGTGGGATCAATCTCATCCACCGTCTTCTTGACCTCGGCCTCGGTCGGGTTCTGACCAAGGGACCGCAACACACGGCCGAGGTCGGCGAGGGCAATCTTGTTGTCGCCCTTCTTGTCAAAGAGCACGAAGCCCTCCTTGTACTCTGCGTAACAACACGGCGTGATCATGAGGCAGGGCAAGCCTATGGGTACATGCGAACGAAAAGCACTGGGTAACCAAACCAACGGGCTCTGAAAATTCTACGCTGTGGTCCTTGTGCACTCAAGCACTGACGTACCTGCAATCTGGTCTTCGTTGAGCCCGGCCTGAACAAAAAGCGAAAATCAGTAAGTAGACTTTTCGAACACCAACAGGTCAATCACACGGCAATGGTTTCCTCACCATTCTAAATTGAAAAAGAAGAGCAGAGGGTGGTGTGTCGTCCGCGGGTGCTCCCTAAAATCCTAATTTCGCTGTGAACTCGGGTTTGCAGTTGTGGTTGTTTTGAATTGGGGTTTCGTGGGTGGGGTTACTCCGCACAAATCCGCTCAAAGCCGGTGTATGATGTAACAAATTGGTAACAAACTTCTGTCTCAAAACCTTTCGTGTTTCATCTTCGACTACATGCAGCGAATCCCTTTAACCATTCAATGGAAAGCTCTACAGGAACGCCCGCGGGTCTTAAAGATACATCGCGCCTCGCACGGGCACGTCCAAGCCATGGCATCGCAGACACGTTTGTGCGGCAGCGCCGGCAAAAGCGGCAGCTGGATGCGCTCGAACTGGACAACTTTCAAGACGAGCCCCACCCAACATTCGACGGACCTAGCGCGGTACAAGTAATGGATGAAGAAGGTAGAGTCAAGGGCAACGCAGGTCGATATTATTTATTAGTGTTGACACTGTGTGCAATTTATCAGGTGCTAAGAAGAAGCGGAAAAAGGACGGCCGTGGGATCCGGAAACGAGGCCAGAAGAAATCTGTGGAGGTTATTCTACAGGAGGCACACTCCGAAACTACTGGAAGTGAGACGAATTATTTCACTGCGAAAGCTATGCCGTCCAGATTTCCCGATCGACGCTTCTGCAGCGTTTGTGGATATCCGCCGTTTTCCGCGCAGACACGACACCGTCACACACGCACACACACACACACACACACACACACACACACACACACACACACACACACACACACACACGTACACACACACAAGAATACCACACTACGCGCGCGCACACACACGCACAAAAAGAAAACCACACTACGGCACACCCACCCACACACATACACGTGTACACATACACACAAAAAGAACACACTACGCGCGCACACACACACACACACACACACACTCTCTCTCTCTCTCTCTCTCTCTCTCTCTCTCTCTCTCTCTCTCTCTCTCTCTCTCCGCTCTCTCGCTCACCTTATGACTGCGGCTTTCTCACCATCACGCACACGAACACGTGCACACACACTTACACACACATGCACATCTCAGTTTTCTTAACTTGAACAAACGTTCGTATCCAGTTATTGCTGCACTTTGTGCGGCTCTAAGTATTGCAGCGAACGATGCCATGGCACTCATCGGGAAACTAGGTGAGTGCGTAGTAGTTTGACTTTATATTATAATATCAGCAGCAGTTTGTGATGATATGCGTTGCCCCGCAGGTGTCTGAAATGGCTGGCTTGACAACAGTTCGATGAGATTCTTCTGTCTCGCATTAAACGAGGCTTCTCTGTAGGAAGTAACCATGTCTGGCTGTCTTCGACTGAGCGCCTAAGATGCGAGAAAAGAAAGTTTAGACATTTAGAAATCAACAAGTACATAGATGGCATGGATTATTTTATTTACAGCTGTGAATGGTTCATGAAATGATATAAATTTGCGCTCCGCGCATTCTTTGTAGCGGCTAAGGGACTGATAAAGGTGATAATAATATTGCAGTAGCTTGGTGTTGGACGCCAAAGGTAAAAAAAAAAAAAAGGATACATCGAACCAATTCTTTGCGGGAGTGAATTTTCGAGAGAGAGGGGCGTGCACCATCTGTGGAAAGGATCCACGCGATAGGCGCTTAGGACGCGTACAAAGAACAGGGCTTTTCGGAGGCTCTCCTCGCTATGTCAACATTTCGAAAACTTAATAAAACAGGCGACTCTCAGGCTGACGAAATAGAAGAGATGCAAGTGCATTCTCACGCATTGCAATGCAAACTAGGAGTAGTGGAACTAAATTAATGTAGTCGCAAAGCCGGGAATGATAGTCGTACACGGGGGCTAAGCTGCGGATGGATTTTTGTCAAACGGGGAAGAATGACTAGTTGTTAACAGAGCCGTAAGCAGAGCTCAGCGGCAACAAATGAGTACACCGGCGTCGCATTTGCATGACTTCTGCGAATCAAGCGCATTTCAAACCGTTGGTTTGCACTCTCTCCAATTCCTCGCACCCTCTTCGAAATTCGGTATAATGGTGGCAATTTCAGTGGCTAATGAAGGCAAGTGCTTTCATAAAAATTGGTTGAGTAATTGTGGTACGCGGCCAGACTTTTAGTTCGCATGAGTATTCCTACAAAAATATGAGCAGGCTAATTGTGGCCTTGGTACATACAACAATATGGCACACTCAGGATGACGGACGTGCGCCTTGCACAAACATTTTTGTTGGTCGGCCTCAAATTTACATTTATTCGCATTTGCGAGGAGAATCTTTCAGAAGTCGAAAGTGAGATTCACAACTCGCATGGTGCTACTTGGACTGCCACGCAGACCCGCAAAGAAGTTTGTCTGCTTTGGCACCTTCGTCGAAGCATCTTTCCGCGTCTGCGTTGTCGCGATCCTGCAAGGTGATTGATTACAAATTAAGTTCCATGCCATGCCAGCCGAGTTGAACCGGCGGGGTACCCACTTTGGCAAATAAACCTGTGTTTCGTTGTCGCGTCGGAAGTGGCTTGCATCGGTTTGCATCGAATGCGTCGCCTTATTCCGCAGATTCACCTGCGACAACCAGAGAGTAGTGAGCACCTCGGGCACGCACAAGGGCGGGCGATCGACGTACCAGTCGCAGGGCCTTCCTTCGCAGCTCCCATTCGTTCCAGTCGTATTTCTTATCAATGTGCGACTCGACAATGTGCGTATCTGTCTGGGTGCCACCATCGCTTTTCGTAACGACATGGACCATTCTCCTGACGCCACCATCGCCCTACGCGCACACACACACCAAAAATCAAAACGGTGACCAAACAGAAGAGCAGGGGAAAGCAGACAATAATTACCTTGCCGTCGACATTCACGACCGACATGTGCCGATGAAGATCTAAGAGATGGATAAGTTCGGGACTCTTCTTCGCAATATCGACCAGTCGCGCGATAAACCTGCGCAGCCAACCAAGCGGCACTAAGTCACTGCAGCAGCAAAATCAAACGCTGGGCAAGGGCCACCACCTGTCGGGCTCTCGGGCGAATGCCTCCGCACCCGCCGCGCTACTGAATGCAAAAAAGTGCTCCTTGTACCGGACAACGCCAATGTCGCGGTCGGCGGGAATCAGCAGCCCGTCCTTGGCCGCGACAGAGTACGCACAGAAGCCCTGTGGGGGACACTGTTAGAGCAATTCCGCAACTCGCGACAATTCTCGAACCGTACCTTGTACTCGAGTGGCAGACGGTTGTAGTTTGGAGTCGCATCAGGGAAGAACGCAAGCAGTGGACGAACGGCCGAGGCATCTATCCGCTCGTGCCGCGCGTGCTCCCCGTCCTCGTCTGCAGTGGACGCGTGCATGAGCAGAGCTGGCACGCCCTGCGGCCCAATCGGCGCGCCGCACCCACCTGAGCCGTCCGTCCCCGGCAGCACGACGCTGCTGATGGCGGCCGCCAGATCGGGCGCCATGCCGTCGATGCGATAGGGCTGCGAGTGCATCATCAGATTGCGCCGCACGAACCCGCCATCACGCGCACGCCACAGTCGCACACCCACCAGCGTGTACTCGTCCATGCCCGGGATGAGCGCGTCGCGCACATTCAGGAGGATCATCTCGTCCTGGAAGCCGCACCACAGGTGCGCCAGTGCGATGAATTGCGGCTGCGTTGCAGAGGCATTCAGCACGACTGCGCAAGACTCTGAAATGCGTCACGGCCCCCCCCAATCCTCGTGCGGTTCCCCCAGTAATCTCTCTCTCTCTCTCTCTCTCTCTCTCTCTCTCTCTCTCTCTCTCTCTCTCTCTCTC
>CALSCQ010001802.1:0-10305 GCA_943704525.1 Pigoraptor vietnamica | reverse complement strand
CAGCGTAAGCACAAGAAAGAAAAATACGAGTGAAAGTAATACACACACAGCTCTCACACACACACCTCGAGCTCGTTGTTGTAGTTGTCCTTGCCACCGGCGACGTTCTGACGCCAAATGTCACCAAGCGTATGGGGCTCGATGTCCTACCAAAGAAATGGAGAGAAGAGTAAGCACGCATCACACACATTCACGCACAAGTCATCACACATGCCACACAAGCGACACTCACAAAGTGAAGTCCGTCCAGGCGCTGGTCCGCGCTCGTCGCACCCGCGTTGAACTTCACGTTCTCGTCGCAGATCGCCTTCGGAATCGACTTCTGCGCCGTGTACGTCCACTCGGCGTTCCCGTCGAGGTTCTCGACCGCAATGCCGTACGAGTGGGCCTTGGCGATGAACTGGCGGATGCGCGCGGCGTCGCTGATAAGGTTGCTGCGGCCAAACTCCATGTAGATGCGGTTGATCTTCCACTGGGGAACGCCGAAGGGGGAGACGAGCTGCTTGAAGAAGGCGTCGGCCTTGGTCGGGTCGGAGAGAGGGGCGGGCCACTGGCCCCACACCCACATGCCGCGGCCGTTCGCGTCGGGCATCACTCGCGAACTTGTGGGGGCGGCTGAGGCGGCAAGCGCAAGGCCCAGGAGGGCCAGCGCGACACAGGCGGCCTTCATCTTGGAGTCTTGTGCGAGTGAGCTGAAGCGGTTCACTGCGCTGGAGTCGTGTTGAAGCGGCACGGTTGCTGGAGTTCGAGGAGAGAAGCGACGTTGCTCTTATATAGATGGCGATCCGCAGGCGTGCGGGACGCATCCTGAGAGGGATGTCGGTGGGCATCTTTTCGCCGAAGAATGTGTGTCGCACGAATGTTGCGGCAAAGCGTCGGAAAGGGCGCATTCCGTTGCTAGAGTGGAATGCCGTCGCGATAGCCACGCACCCTACACACGCACGCACCCTGACACACCAGGGACACCTGCGTGCACATACCAACTCACTCAGTCACTCAGTACCACACACACGCAGTACACACACACACACACATGCTCATGCACAGAAGCGCATACACACACGCACAACACACGCACACAACACATGCGCGCACACACGTGGAATTCGGGTTAAGCCGCTGTCGAATGCCGGCAGCGACTCGGGCCCCGACGGCCCGCAAGTGGACAGGAATAGAGACAGTGTGCTGACGGCGCGCTCAGACTGGAATGTGCGGTTCATTGGAATTCGGATTTGTGGGTTGGATTGCAGCAAAATTGTGCGACGAGAGGCGCTGTCACCTGCCGGCGCTAGTAACCCCCGTGTGTGGGCTTTGCCGGGTTCAAAGTCGCACGCATTCCAGCGCACGCGCAACCGCACGGGGTTTAAAGTGTCGGCGAAGGAACGGACGGAGGAATTTGCCGCCGCAAAAGCCGCAAGGGAAAAGTTGGTGGAGAGGGCGGGTGTGTGTGTGTGTGTGTTGTGTGTGTGTGTGTGTTGTGCGTGCGAATAGCCACACAAAGTACATGTAATAATATCGCGCAAGAAGGCTCATAGCTAGATCTTATTCCCAACGCATCGCATATGTATTTTCATTAGGTATAACCTCTTTAGAACGTGTAACACAGTTTAAATAATGCTGAAAACTATGTCTCAAGGTTCAGTATGAGCATAAAAGTAGTTTTGGAATTTGTGGCTAATCAAAAAAACCACCGAAAACCGCACCATACATTCTTGAGGGTTGCAACCACTCGGCACCTGCTTCCCACCGCAGGGTGTGCACGCCGCTGTCGGTGACAGGCAAACGCCTCTTCTGTGGCTATCCGCAACCGCAGTTTGTGTCCGATTTGACACTCCTTCCGTGCGGGAGTCGCGTCTTCGTTCGACTGTTGGGCTCGCCAACCGCACTCTGTCACGTGCAGCGGTCGCTGTGTTTTTGGGCTTATGCATGCGCGTGTGTGTATGAGCGTGCAGTGCTCTGAGCGAGTGGCTGTGGTTTGGTGTGCTATACGTGGGCGGTAGTTTGTGGGCGTTTATGAGCTAATGTGGCTTGCTGTATGCCTTCTGACGAGCGGTGCTGTCACCTTCCAACGTATGGTTGCTTACTATCCTTCTCTATTCCCTCCACACACACGCACACTCCTACCACACCACCGACCGGAGCCACACACACACACACGTTCTCGTGTCCCATTGGCTCTAGGATGCAGACGCACTCTGTTGGTTCTGTGCCATCGGCGATGTGCCGCACATGGTGTGGATGTCCATCTAAGCCACAGTGCCCATCTTTTGACCTCTGGGTCGCCCACCATTTTACCGCACATGTGCCCCCTTTGGCCGCGAGTGCACGCACACGGCGAGGCTACCCTATAAAACGCGAGTGCATGTGCAGCATTCAAACTACTTGCACTACCTTGCACACATTTCCACACACCTTTTAGGACACGATGAAGGCTCTCATCACCCTGCTGGCCCTTGGGGCTCTTGCGTTTTCTGCGACTGCTGCGCCTGTCACCACCAGGCAGATGCCCGACGCGAAGGGCCGCGGCATGTGGGTGTGGGGCCAGTGGCCCGCCCCTCTCTCCGACCCGACCAAGGCCGACGCCTTCTTCAAGCAGCTCGTCTCCCCCTTCGGCGTTCCCCAGTGGAAGATCAACCGCATCTACATGGAGTTTGGCCGCGACAACCTTATCAGCGACGCCGCGCGCATCCGCCAGTTCATCGCCAAGGCCCACTCGTACGGCATTGCTGTCGAGAACCTCGACGGGAACGCCGAGTGGACGTACACGGCGCAGAAGTCGATTCCGAAGGCGATCTGCGACGAGAACGTGCAGTTCAACGCGGGTGCGACGAGCGCGGACCAGCGCCTGGACGGACTTCACTTTGTGAGTGTCGCTTGCGTAGCATGCGTGCACTTGTGCGTGAATGTGTGTGATGCGTGCTTACTCTTCTCTCCATTTCTTTCGTAGGACATTGAGCCCCATACGCTTGGTGACATTTGGCGCCAGAACGTCGCCGGTGGCAAGGACAACTACAACAACGAGCTCGAGGTGTGTGTGCGTGTGTGTGATGTGTGTGTATTGCTTTCACTCGTTTCTTGTTTTCTTGTGCTTACGCTGTGCTTCGTTTTCGTCGCAGGCCAACTACATGGAGATTATGCGGTACTGCCGCAACGTGTTTGACACGAAGAACGGCGCCCTGACGATCGCGGGTGATGTCGGCGCGGACTACAGCCAGTATGTGACGGACCTGTGGGCCGAGCTGATGAAGGGCGACTCGGTGCACTACCTCGGCCTGATGAACTACTTTGTGAGTGTCTTGCGTGTGTGTGTGTCTGCGTGCGTGCGGTTGTGATATGTGTGGCGTGACACTAATCCATTCACCCTATTCCGTCACTGCAGGACACGACTGCACGCTTCATCAACGGCGATGCGGAAGAAGGCGGCGGCCTCCTCCCCAACCTCAAGCTCACCACGAAGGTCCCGCTGGTATTTGGCGCCGAGAGCATCCAGGAGACATCTGCGCCGCCGGCCAACTCGTTCTGGCAGGAGGGATACTATCCGATGGAGTCGACGATGCTTGCGGCGAAGCGCGCGGCGAGCTTGAACCCGCTGTTTGGCGGCGTTGCGATCCACCACTACCTCAGCTACTTTGCGCTCGAGGCGGGTGAGAACAAGGGCGACTCGATCGACAACAGCCCCGTGCAGAAGCCAATTGCGACGTCCACGGCCCAGACTGCTGTGGCTGCTCCTGCGACCGCTGCCGCCGCGACAACGGGCTCGCTTCCGGTGCCTATGGGTGGCGACAGCATCGGTTCGAATGCCATCAATCCCCTTGGGAAGCCTGCGATTGTGGGTCGCTAGATTGCGTGCGCGTGGCGGCGTATTACAGTAAATTATCGGCCCGAATGAAAACATAGGTGCTCTCGCGTGTTGCGAAGGGATTGCTTTTAAGCATATATCAATAGACAACGGGACATGAGACCCACGTATGCTAGCGGTAAGACACGATCGGGCGCGCTCTGCCAAAGGGCGGGCCCAATTGAACGCAAAAGACGAACAAAGGACGACTGCACGAGACACACGCCGCACAACGCGCGTCCTCAGTGCTTGTGGTGCTTTCGCATGAATGGGAGTGTGCTCGTGAAAAGCTCGTGCGGCTTGTCGAGATTGACCGAGTGCCCGCAGTCCGGAAAGACGACGCTGTGACCAATCCCAGGCGCAAGACCATCCAGAATAACCTACGGCACAATGATATGTCAACATAAAAGCTCAGAAAGTGAAACCACAGACAGGGGAGCAGCGATTGCAATGGGAAGGGCGCGACGCACGCGACGAAGTGAAGAATTGCACCACATGACACGCGAGTGAGTGTGCGAGTGAGTGTGCTACCCCGTTTTGCTCCCACCTGCACGCAGGACACGTCAATGACCTCGTCCTTATCGCCCCAAATGACCATTACTGGCGCCTGAATTTTGCCGAGCATGCGCTGCAGCAGGAACCTGCGAAGCACACGATGGCGTCAGTAGTCAACCCTTCCTGTCCCATATCGACGCGCACTATAACATGGGTGACAGGGATGCTCACACACTCACATGTCGCATATAAAAACATAACGAACATCGGCGCATAAAGATTTAAGTTCAACAAGCTCGACCGAAAATGAAACAGCGAAAATGTACCAACAAAGTCGCATATAAACACTCCTTGAGCATTGGCGCATATAATTTCAGTCCAACCCGCTCCCAACGGCACAGTACCGTAAAATGAAACAGCAGATTGTACAAGCAAAGTCGCATATAAACACACTATGAACAATGGCGCACATAAATTCCACTCCACCGAAAAATGAAACGGCAGCAAAGTGTACCAGCAAAGTTGCATATAAACACACTATGAGCATAACGCAAAATGCGCACACAGCCAACTCACCGCGAGTGCTCGCTGAACATCTGCTTCATGAACTCCCCAAAAAACTCGTAGTTGCGACGCCCCCTCTCCGCCATGACGCGCACAATCGGCGGCGGCAATTTCATCGGCTTGTGCATGACAAGGGCAATGAGCTCGTGCACTTCTTCGGGCGTCTGCGGCAGGAGTGCCACGCGGCCCGTCTCCTCGTATATCCGCACGAGCTTGCTCTTCACGGGCGGGTCGATCCCGGCGGGGCACACGAGAGTCACCGTCGCCACTTCGTCCGGGTGAAGCGCAGCAAACACGCCGACAATGTGTCCGCCCATCGACTGCCCCACGAGATGCACGCGACGTCCGTTGCTGTGGGAAGCACAGCGATGTGTAAATTATTGCGACACAGAAAAAAGGCGAAACTCCACAGGTTTAAGAGGCAACTATGGTAGTGCCAATGCATCGCTTCGGTCACGCCGCACAGTGTGCAGATACACACCCGGCCAGTCCGAGCTTCGTGGTGAATAGCTGGAGTCTGCGCACAAGCTCCGGAATGGAGTGATCGTGGTGGTGGTGGCGCGAAGTGCCGCCGTGTCCGGGAAGATCAGGCGCGACGACGTGGAATCCCTCGGCGAGGAAGCGTGCGGCCAAAGCGCACCAGTTGTCCTTGTTCGAAGTGAAGCCATGCACGAGCAGAACCGACGGAGCATCCGGCGAAGGGCGGCCCCCCTCGATGTAGGCGATATCGTACTCGTCGTCGATCATAACATGTTTGAGAGCCATGCCCGCCTTATAGCTGCAAGTCGAAAAAACAGGTCAGCGATGTAATATTTGTGGCAATTGACAGTCGCGCTAAGTTTGCGAACACTTTGCAAGACAGAGAACAGACGAAGGATGCTCACCGTGTGTACGCAATGTAGGCATCGAGGACCTTTTCCGGCGCCAAATGGTACCCTGCGAACGCGATGCCACCCAGGAGCAGCGCACCGCCGCCGAGGACTTCGAGGATCATTTTTATCGCTCAGTCCGATGTGCTATTATGAAGAGAGGAATCACTCGTCGAAGAGGTGAGCGAACCTTTACAGCGTTTCAAGAATGCCCGGAGCTTTCTAATCTATGCTTCGTGTAACTATGCATTAAGTGTCGGAGGCAAAGCAACCGAAAAGTTCCGCACAGAAAATTACGGCAGAGCGGTTGTAACAATCAATTTCATCCGGGGTGTTGTAATTTCGTGCAGTAACGCAACTTTTCCTTTTCCGTTCAATCGTAAAGTTGATCATCGGAAAAACAGAAAGGTCTGAAACACATGTGAACACACTGAACCCTTTAAACGCAGTACAGAACGCTCGCAACCAGCACTCTTTTGCCGGCGCGGCGATGTCGCTCTACGCCGGTATATCCTTCTCCAATGAAGAGAATGCGTCCGCTGGGTCTCAGGGGGCGCCAGCGTCAGTCACCTCTACACAGACGACGGCCAAGCCGGTGAGCGCTCTGTATCTCTAGCGAAGTGCTGGATGTCGCAGCGTTGTGTCAATGCGTTCGATTTGGGAGCCGCGTACCCACGCTCACGTGCTACCACACGCGCATACTCACAGGTGGTTGCGGAGGGATGGGCCAGTGCGGCGAAATTGATGGCCCCTCAGCTGTTGCGCAAGAAACAGATGCAGTCCAAACAAACTCCCAAACCCGTGCCACGCAAGCCCGCCGGAGACGCCACAAGACAACTTCAATATGCCATCGTCGCAACCCAGCCGCCGCTGCCTGTAAGTGCTTCGTCACGTGCCCCTCGCATGAGTGTTCGACTTGGTGCGCGGAAACACACTGAACATTCGCCGGGGACACGTTCAGGACGCCGAAGCGGGCGATATTATCAACACATCGATGGAGAACATGTACGATCCCTTTCGACCAAACGACTACGACGACTTTTGTCGGTGGCGTGAGGAGCAGCGGCGCATCCGCGATGCCGAGCGGCGTGGCCATTCGCCCAGATCGGACGAGGAGTCCGACCGAAGCGATGACGACAGAAGTCGCCGGTCTCGCGCGGCGCACTCGGTGGCCATTCCACCCCCTGCATCCATGGGCCGTGATCGTGAGCGGTCGAGGTCTCGCTCGAGATCGCGGTCGAGGTCGCGGTCGCGATCGCGGTCTCGCTCTCCGCCAGCGTCGCGGTGGAAGTCCCCAACGCCCCCGCCGCCACAACCACAAGCGCCCTCGCAGCCGAAGGTGGACCTGAAGATGAGCGGCGAAGAGGCGTACCTGCGACGAATGCAGATGTCTGGGCGAAGTGGCGCCGTTCCGCCACCGACTGGCCCGGTTGGGCCGACGGCGACTGCACTCGCCAGCGGCGCGGGCGAGTCTACGGGCGACGTGGCTGGGCGCATGATGCAGCGGATGGGGTGGAAGCACGGGCAGGGTCTCGGTCGATCGGAGCAAGGGATCAGCGAGCCTCTTCAGGTCGCGAGGACGGGCAAGTTCACGGGCGCCATCGTTAGCCCGCAGCCGGCAGCGGGCCCTGTTGCGGCAGTGCCCGTAGCTGCTGCCACTCCTGCCGCCCCTCATGGAGGCGCAGCGACGGAGGGTCCCTCGCTTATCGAGATCTTGAAGAATCCCACGAAGGTGGTGCTGCTGCAGAACATGGTCGGACCTGGCGAAGTGGACGAGGGCCTTCAGCCCGAGATCACGGAAGAGTGCAGCCGATTTGGACCGGTGGAGAACTGCCTCATATTTGAGCTGCCGACTACGATGGTGCCCGCCGAAGAGGCTGTGCGCGTGTTTGTGGGCTTCGCTCGGCAGGAATCCGCCATCAAAGGTAGGTTTTCTTTCTTTCCTTTTTCTGTTGTGTGTGTGTGTGTGTTTGGGGGGGGGGGGGGGGGGGGGTGGTTGCGTTCGTGCGTGTGCGAGTTGTGTGCGTGCGTGAGTTCGACGCGCCTATGTGAGTGGGATATGCGTGCATGTGCTTATCGCTTATTCCGTTGCCCATGTACCCAGCTTTGATAGCACTCCACGGCCGTTTTTTCGGGGGTCGCAAGGTTCGCGCGTCATTCTTTAGCGAAGAGCGCTTTGCAAAGTTCGACCTGAAACCCTAATATATTGACATACGAAAGTGTTACGACGTGCGCATACGCGGCGTTTTGCTGTGGACTTTTCGAACTGTGTTATTATCGGCAAAGCAAAATTTTTAAAGGTTTTTGTTTTATATTGCTGTCGGACCATAGCGACATTCTCGCGAAATACAATTTCGGAGAAGTCGTGCGACGCAAACGAACGGGCGTGCGCACCTCGCACGCACACGTCCTTGCGATCAACACAAAGAACGGGGTTGTTCGGCCTCTGTCTCTCCCGAGAGAGGCGGTCAGCGCAGCGCATAGAATAATATACATCCCACAGCGGGGGTATGAGGGTCGTATCGGTCGCCGGTTGTTACATCGGCGACTCTCGTTATGCAACAACGCAAAGGGAAGCGAAAAAAAGGAGAGAGAAGGAATAAGAACGCGCGAGACGGGAGGCGCAATCGAGGGAAGGCGGCTCAGGAGCATCCGGGCTCCTGGGCGTCGGCGTGAGCGCTGGCAAAGACAACACGATGTAGACGGCGACTACCACGCCGTCGACTGGCGCATCGGCTGGTTGCGCCGCTCCGAGTTGAAGAGCTGGTCGAGCTGTTCCGACGGCAGAGAGTCCTCAAAGGCCACGCGCCGCACGAGAACAGAGTTGTCGGCGCTCTGCCGCACCATAATCTGGCGCGCGTTGGGGGCTCCGGGTGTGCTGCGGGCAGACGGCGAGGGCGCGTCCGCCACGGCAATGGCCGCAGCCTGCGCGCCGAGGCGAATCGTCCCCGAGATCGAGAGACGCGGGGACGCCGTCGCGGCCTTCGCGGGAGTCACTGCCGGCGCCGGCGCCGGCTTGAGGAACGTCGAGTGATCGGCCTCCGCGACGCAGTCAAACGTGTCGGCGTCGTACTTGACAAGCGACATCTCGAGCTCGCGGAGCTTGTTCTCCCACTTCGCAAACGTCTGGTTGCCGGTGAGGAAGATGGGAATCGTCTGCTCGCGCGTGCGTCCGCGCACAATAACGCGGCGGCCCGTCGGGTCCGTGAAGAACGTCACCTCCTTCGCAACGAGCGGCGTGTACTCGGCGTCCTCGTCGCTCTTCACCGCACGGCGCGCAAAGTTGAATTTGACGTCAAGGTCCTGCCACTTGAGCGACTCGCCACGCGGCTTGAATGCAATGAGGTAGCCGTTGCACACGCCGATGACACGTTCCATAGACATCTTCTTGTCCTTCGACGTGCGCTCGTACGTCGCGTTGCCAAGCACCTCCACCGCGCAGTGCCCGTGGAGACCAATCGTCTGCTTGGCCTTGCGCTTCTGAAAGTAGGAGCGCCACTTATACAGCGACGACTTTGACGACTTGCCCGCGTCGGCCTTGTCGGTCGCGGACGTCGTTGCCATCGCGGCAGCGGCAGGGGACGACGACGACTCCGTGAGAATAAACATTTTCCCCTTCTTGTTAACCTGCCGCCTGTCGCGGCGCGGCTTTCGTTCTCGCTTCGACCCCAGTTATGCGAGACGAGAGCGTGACGTGGGGAGCATTACAGTAAACAAAAGACCCGGCGATTTTGATGCGACAAAAAAAAACGTGTGCGAAAAATTCACAGAGAGTTGTCACAACGGCATAGCAGTATGTGCTCGTGTGAGAGACAGACGAAGACTGGAAAGATTTGCAGATTCGTTGAAAGGCTCTTTGCGTGTCACTCTCTTTCGTGTGTGAGCGCTGTGGGCGAACCTGGAGAGAGATCGCGCGGGCATCGCTTGATTGCGCGCACGTAATTTAGTAGATTACTCACGGACATCATCGCGTCCGATTCCGATACCATTTCATATTGAGGGAAATTTATTTCTGCCGTTTCTCTAATAAGTATATAGGGCAACTGGAATTACGTATACGACTGCGCCCATTCCCACACACAAAATAAACGCAAATTCAATACACAATTCATAGAAAAAATAAATTTCTCGCCACATCAAGGGGCGTCCCATGGATACACGCGGCGTCCTCCACTATCCATTTCTGGAAGTATGACGTGCGCCATCGTCAAGGAGACAATAAATCACCAAAATCTCCGGATTACTCCAGATTGACTCTCTTCATCGACTTGGCGAATATCGCAGGAAAAAAAAAAGATTTTGGACAAGAGTGGATTTCACGCGCTGCCAACAATCGCAGCCGTCCTTTTTTTTGTGTTTTGATTATACGATTATTTACAATATGTGGTACGCGACGTTGGCACGCAAGCGAGATGGGTGAGAGCTCATTTAGAACTCCTCGCCCTCCTCCTCGCCCTCGCCGTCGACGGAGTCGACGCCGACCTCCTCGTAGTCCTTCTCGAGGGCGGCGAGATCCTCGCGAGCCTCAGAGAACTCGCC
>CALSCQ010001799.1:0-16139 GCA_943704525.1 Pigoraptor vietnamica | reverse complement strand
CCCCCCCCCCCCCCCCCCCCCCCTATTTCCCCCTTGGGCAAGAGGCCTACCACCAAGCGCGACCCACCTGCGGCCGAATTGATGCCGTCGGACGCGTAGAAGCACACCAAAAAGTCCCAATCGAGGAACATGATGACAAGGCTCATGAACTGGTCGGCGAGCCAAAAGTCCGCAAACTCGACCTTGGAGAGCGGCGCCGTCACGATGCGCGCCTGTCCGGACAGCGGCGGGGATGGTAAGCACCAAGGGCCAACACAAGAGCGTGCTTGTGCTGTGTTAGTCGTGCAACAAACCATTCAAATTGGGAGTGGCATGCGGGCGCGCCACGCACCGTCTTCCTCAGCAGCCAATACCGGCTCTCCCTGTACGCAATCGGCAGAGGGTTGAGCAAAAAGGCCAGCATGACCGCCGCGAGGGTCAGCGCAATGTAGCTCGTGTCGGTGTTCGTTGCGCTCGTGACGACGGGAAGGTAGAGGTGGATTCCCAAGGCGAGGGACCAAACGACGGTTAAAAAGCACGCCATCTGCACGAGCGGGCCGCATTTCAGTGTGGGTGCGCCCAATATGCAGCGGTAGATTGATACAAACAAACAAAAGCAAGCAAACCAACAAATAGGGGAAATATAAAATTTAGGGGGTGCCCACCTCAAGGGCTTGGTGGTAGCTCAACGCGGTCCGGGGATTCAAGCTGCAAACATCGAAAAGGTGAGAATGGCGCACGGAAGTGCCACTGTCCGACAGTCGCACGTCGCACGCGAGCGCCGACAGGTTGCATAGGCCACGCACTCAAGGGCACAAAGGAACGCACCCGAAAATGAACACATAGTTGATCTTGTGCTTGCAGAAGATGTACACGTCGATCCCAAACAGCCAGAGGGCGACGATGGGCAGTGCGAGGCCGCGGAAGAGGACGACGCCGCTCTGCACGTCGGGGTAGTTGTGGCGCACGTCCGGGAGGAGCACTTGCCAGACAAAGGTACACGCACGTCAGGAATATGTCCAGACATTCGGACACTGAAGCGCACGGACGAGGCCCACTCACTTGCGCCGAGGATGAGGAGGATGCACGGAATGCAGATGCCTGCGAACACGCCCAGCCTGAACGTTGCCCAGCTGTACGACTGCGGGGACAAAGTACACGTCAGCGTCGTTAGAAGCCATTTACCATTGCTTCAATGCCGTCAATCAACACAGATGTTCTCCGCGTGCGTGGGCGCACTTTCCCACCCTCTCCTTCCTGGTGTTTCGAAGGTATTGCATCGCAATGCGTCGGTTGCCGTCAAAGAAGTTGTCGGTGACGACGCGCTGTTGGCGCAATCGCGTGAGGACCATGCGACAACCGAGAGGAGCGACACCCCACAGGACGCAACATGAAGAAACGCCCAGCCCACCTCGCATTCCACTATCATCTCGTCCACAGCAGACGTCGAAGTGAGCGAGCGATCGGCGGCGCTCATCACAATGTCGCGGCTGACAGGTCGTCCGGCATACTGCGCCACACCACGCACGACGTCAGTGCCCAGTCACACAGCAATCACGCACGAAACCCAGCAAGTGCGTTGCGCAATTGGTGACTGCGCGGCGATTCCGAGCGTCGCGTGCGCAGCGGCAATTGGCGCGTCATACGCACCTTGTCGTGCTTCTTGACGACCTTGCGAAAGGCCGTCATGTTCAGGATCTGAAAGTCGCGGAGTATGTGGAGATAGCGGTAGTGCTCCGTCATGCCCGTAAGCAGCAGCTGCTCCGCCTCCTTAGCGGTGCGCTCAGCCACGCGCGAGTCCACGTCCGACTTGTCGCTCCGGTGGCCGACGAGCTCCATCGTAGACCGGAATCGCTGTGTGAGCATCGAGAGGGAGCGTGGCTGGAAGACCTTGTCGTTGAGCCGCGCGTGCCCGAGCCGCTTCGCGCGCAGTTGCCGCTGGAGCTCGTGAAACCGCGCCTTGGCGTTCCCCAGTTTCTCTGCGGGCGCGCAGGCAGGCGGCGATGAACACTAGCCCATTCAACCGTGTACACATACTCCTTACAATACAAACTTCGTCCTTTCGCAAGACGGCGGGAGAATGCAAGAAAGTGCTTCTGCTCTTTGTCGCTCACCCGAAAAAAACGCGTCGTACTTGTCCATCTCCTTGCAGAGCAGCTCTCCAAAGACGACTTCCGCGGATACAGGTGCGCCATCTTGCCTCACACTGTCCTCGGGCGTCGACGGAACTTCGTCAACGGCAATTGTTTCAATGCTTACGTTGCCCACTTCCCCCGGGAGGACCGCCTCCACGGTCACAACCCCTGGCAGCGGAATGTCGATCGCATCCGTGTCTGCAATTGAGCACACATTGCCGTAAGTGAGAAAGAAGGGCAACGCGCAGTCTCCGAACACGGGGAACGTACGTTTGGGCGAACTCTTGCGGCTTGGGGCCTCGTCGGTCGACGATCCCTGGCTGTCGGCCTCGCCATTCTCCTTCACGATGCGCTTGATCTGCTTCTTCAGACGCTGCGTGATGCAGACACGAAGAATAACAGAGTAAGTCGGACGATACCAATAATGCACGATGCCACAAGGACAAGCCCGTAAGAACCGCTTTGCGGGCAACTCCACAACACACAGTTACGCACACATATACGCCACAATAAATCACATGACGAGAACAAAAACCTTGTAGTTGATGTAGTACTGCGCGCACTCCGCCTGCGCCTGCTCCGCCAGCAGCTTGGCGAACTTCATCGTGAGCCGTCTCGCATACACTTAGGGAGGGACTAAGGCCCAGGCGATGCCGGTGACTAAGCAGCGATCGAGTCCGCAAGTTCCACTTCCCACTCAGTCTCACTCACAGAATACGGACTCCTCCAAGGCAAGACAGAACGCGCAACAAGTTGAAGCTTGCATCGCAAGAAAAGAGTGGCAATCTGGCACATTTTTGAGGCGCGCGCGCGCAACGACCGTGTGCTCCGTCGTCCAGCAGACGGACCAATCACAAGCAAATACGCAACACCCACCCCGGATGATCGACGTTCTCAAGGTATTACCGAGATCTCGCTAAACCTTATATAATTTACCGAAATCTCGCCAGATCCCTTTGTCGCTCCCCCCTTAGACCCTCTTGGCCTCTGTCATCTAAGGGGGGCCAAGGGGGCTGCACCTTTGATTTTGCACATGACACAAGCCACTGAACAGCTGAGACGAAACGCGCGCAATCTTATTTCCATTCGCAGTCGTCTTCACTGTCGTCTTGCGATTTCGCCTGTCGCGCAAATTCGCTGTCGCACCAAGACGTGTTGAGCGCCGCTTTGTATATTATCGCATCGTCGTCTGTGGAACGAATTTAAATTGGCCTTTAACCCTCACTCGCGATTCTCCGAACGAGAGGCCATCTGGCCCAAAGCGCAGTGAAGATGGTACGGCTGACGGCCGATCTCATTGTGGAGTCGCCACAGTACCTCAACCCCGTCAAAGACCGCGAGATTGACCTGCGCAGTATCCGACTGAGTCTGAGACACTCGCTCATTGTGCTGTTGTCGTGTACTTTCCCATGTGTTGCTGCCACTCACATGCCACTCACTTTGCGAGCACTGTTTGTGTTTAATTGGTATGTCTTTGACTCGATTTGCTGCCCTCTGTCCTTCTCTGCAAAGGCAATAAAATTGCCGTCATCGAGAACTTGGGCGCCACTCTGGTAAGTCTCCTTCGCACCCATGCACGCATACGCGCGCACGCACACGCACGCACACGCACACACACGCACGCACACACATACGCACGCGCACACACACACACACACCCACCCACACATACATATACACATGCAGACACATTACATAAACGTACACTGACGAATTCGCAGGTTAAAGCAATCAACGCATTACTCACAACGCAAATGCGCGCGCATGCAACTTGCAGGACCAGTTCGACTCGATCGACCTCACGGACAACCATATCCGCAAGCTCGAGGGGTTTCCGCTGCTTCTGCGACTCAAGACGCTCTTTCTCAGCAACAACAGGATAAGGTGCGAAGGGCCGCAGAGCGAAAGTACAACCTACGCGTAATGTGCCACCGAAACTTTGCAATTCAACGCCGTCGTGTTGCGCGCCCCGCAGCAAGATCGACAAGGATGTCGCGCAGAACATTCCGAACGTGGACGAGCTTATTTTGGCGAACAACCAGCTGTCGGAGCTCGGCGATCTCAAGCCGCTCGCCAAATTTACGAAGCTGCGCTCGCTGTGCCTGATGCGGAATCCCGTCGCATCGCAGCCGCACTATCGGCCTTTTATCATCCACAACATCCCCACGCTCAAGCTGCTCGACTTTAAGCGCATCAAGACAAAGGCATGTTGTGCGGCATTGCGCCGAGTGTGGAGCGCTCTGCGAAGTAGCCATGTGGCACGCAGTGTGTGGAGCAGAGCGCAGAATGGACGTTTAGGTGGCCCGAATTGTGGATGGGGTTGGGCGTTGGTGGTCATGCTGCCGCAGTATTATGCACTCTAGTCCCATGTTTCGCAGTAATTATGCGTTCTAATTTCCGTTGCCGGTGTCACGTGCAGGAGCGCCTCGAGGCGAACAAGATGTTCGGCGGGAAGAAGGGGCAGAAGTTGAACGACGAGCTTAGCAACAAGGTGTCGACGTTTGTGCCTGGCGAGGGCCTGCCGACAGAGGCCATCAAGCCCACGCTCACGCCCGCCGAGGTCCAGAAGATCAAGGCACGTGAATGAGCTCGCTCTGAATGCGCGCCACGCGATCGCTGTTGGGGTCGTGCGTTCGAACTTGCTGTGTCGTGGACCCGCTGCTGTGGGCTGACGTATCTCTTTGTGTTTGCGCGTGTGCAGGACGCCATTGGCCAGGCGACGACGCTCGAGGAAATGCGGCGATTGGAGCTGCAGCTGCAGACGGGCCAGATGCCGGACGCCGCCGCTGCGAATGGTGGTGCGGCTGGCAACGGCGCGGAGGAAATGGAGACGGACTGAGCCTCTCTTTGCTGCCTATTTTTTGTCGACCGATTTTCGCACTTTGTGTATGTGCGCGTGCGGCGCGTGCGTGCGTGCGTGCGGCAGCGTTGGCGGCGTGGGTTCGATTCACGTGATATGGGCACGCATTTTGGGTGCCGTCCGATAACATTGGTGCGCGATTGATTCGCGTACACACACACACACTCATGCGGCTCTCCCGTTTTTTTTGGCCAATCGAACGCTCAGAAAACACTGAGGATTAACACACACCGTTCGCACCGTTCGCAATATTTTAGTACGACGCTACAATAATTTGCCCGTCGGTGCGGCGCCACCACCGCCCCGGCTGGACTTGGACGGCCGCCCGCCTGCCCCAAACGACGCCGGCAGCTGACGCTTGCGACCAATGTCCACTCTGTCGACGTGCACGCCGTTCTCCGTCACACTGATGTTGCCGTGCACGCGCAGAGTGCCCAACCCGCCAAACACCTGCGCAAGCGCGTTTCTCACGATCGAGTGCGCGGACGACGCATCTGCCGGGGGTGCCTGGGTAGTCTCGTCGTCGAGAGGGTCTTCCATCTCTTCGTCCGCAGGCTGTGGAGCAGCGTGCGACGGTGTCACACTCCTGTTCAGGTGCCGCCCGTCCTCCGCGCGGGGCATTTCGATGCCAAGGTTAACCATCGTTGTCGCAAGCCTCAGGTGCGTCCACGAAATATCCGGCAACTGCTCCTTGAGAGTGCTCAGACGAGGGGCTGGGAGAGTGCGAGCCGTGTAAGAGGGAGGCACGTCGACAATGCACCGACGCATCGTATAGGCACATGTGCGACAGTTGGGGTTGAGTACGCAAATGCGTCCGAGTTGGCGCCGTGACAGCGGCACTTACTGTTGGGATAGTGCGCAAGCTCGGCCACGATTCGGTCGTAGATGTCCGGCGTGATGCCAACTGCAGAATACAAAGTCAGTGCCATGAGGCTGCGGCGCGGGCGGACGCGGGCTACTCACACACGGTGACGTCAACGGCCATCCCCGCGGCCATCCCAGCGAGAACGTGGCTTTCCACCGTCGCAACTGTCAGCGCTCGCTTCTCTGCAATTTCAGCCTGCGACGGGTCCCCACGCGCGTGAGTAACACAGCGGCGCATTATTTTACAACGAATACAGAAAGTGCAACACCTGTCCACTCACAATGCCCAGCCCCTCTTGCAGGAAGCGCAGCGTTGTGTACTGCGTCGAAGACAGGTCTGCAGGCAGCTCGTCGACCGCCGGCGGTGCGCTTGGAGCCGCCGCTGCTGCCGGGCCGCTGCCCGTGTCCGGCGAAATCCCAGCGCGCGCGCAGTAACTGTACACGGCCGCAATGAAACGGAGGCCGTGGAGCGCGACAAACGATTCGCGCACGCCCTCCACCTGCCGCAGCGCATCGATCGTTCCTGGCCTGTGATGGGGCCAAGGACGCGTCAACGCGACCACAGAAAGCCATATCCGCACAGAGCAAACACAGACGACGACAAACGAAACGAACGGTCATGCAACAAAATTTAGACTCACCTCGCCGTGGCAATCGCCCACAGCGTCGTCGTGTCCAGCACATTCGCGAGTGACTCGTGGCGCTCTTCTGCAATCTGCCTTCGCACCGCAAAGAGCTCCTCCACCATTCCGTTGAAGTGGCGCCGCTCGGTCTCCGCAGCCGCCAACTCCTCCGGCCTCCGCTGCGGCACACTCGGCACCGTCTCGCGCGGCACCGGCAACGCACTTGACGCGCCAGCACCAACGGCGGGGCTTGCGGGCGCACCTCCAATGCTGGTGAGGGTCGCGCGCCGTCCCTTATTCGCCTTGCGGTCGCCTGCCGACATGGCCTCCGTCACGCGCAGCATGAGCGCCCCGGGTGCGCCGCCCTCGCACCGCGCGAGGAAGTGCTCGCCCTCGGGCGTGATGCACGCGGTGAAACCAAACCCGTTCGGAACGGCGGCTTCAGCGACGAGCCTTCGCTGCTCGAGCTGTTTGAACAGCCCGCGCCACCACCCGTCAGAGTGGTGCTTGCCCGCCCCGAACGCCGGACTCGCGCGAATGGCGGCGAGTGCCGTCGGCCATGCCTTCTTGGGCTCCTTCCCGTTGAGAATTTCGAGTGAGAAACCGACGCCGTAGCGACCGCCGGACGCCTTCAGCGCGTGGAGGAGGAACCGCGCGTCGGCCGAGAGGTCCACCTGCGCATCGCCAAAGAGGTTGTTGCCGCCGTCGTCCGCAGCCGCGGCTGAGGGACTGCCCTGTTGTTTGGAGGGATCGAAGCGCTCGGGCGGATGCCCGGCGGCCGCAAGGCGCGCGATGGCGGCGCAGCAGTTGTCGCACGCGCCGCACAGAGCGTTGGAAGGCGCCGCTGCCGTCGACGTCGGATCAAAGTGAGATATGATGAACCTGCGCGGAGGCAATGCCGCGTCAGCCCACGTGGACTTGCATGTTTCGGCAAATAGGCCGCACACGCACACATGGATGCACGCTTACGCACGGCCGTAGCGTCCACGCACAAACAAACGCCGTACGCGATAGCACAGTGCACGTGCAGGCGCGCTCACTTTCTTCGGCAGCCGGCCATCGACAGATAATCCTCCATTTTTCGCATCATTCTCAGGCGGTGTTGACGGTAACTCTCGTTCTCAATCTCCGATATAACAAACGCGTTCACAGCGGCGTCCGCTGGGCAGTGGAACGCCACGCAGCGGCCCTGTCGCCCGTCGCGCCCGCAACGACCGATTTCCTGGTAATACGACTCAATGTCGCGAGGGGAGCCGTAGTGGACGACGAGCGTCACGTCCTTCTTGTCGATCCCCATCCCAAAGGCGATCGTGGCGACGCCTAGTGCAAGCGCACACGCGAACACGCAGAGAGCATGGACTAGAATCAGTTGTCGTCGCGGGAATGGACGACTTAGTGGCAATCATACTTCGACGCTCACTCGCACACAACGCCGCGCACGACAGAGTTCGAAAACGGCACGGCACCCACAGCATTCGACGCGGTCAAGCGAGAACCGCTCGTGCGCCTCCTTCCTGTCGCGCATGGACATTCCCGCGTGGTAATAACAGCAGCGCACGCCCATAAGGGAAAGCTCCGCCGCCACCTGCGGATGCGCAAAGCAGGTATCGAACGTGAGAAGGCTCGGTTACGATTACAAACGGATGAAGGATCGCCAGAAACGCACCCTCTCGGTTTCCTTCTTGGTGGGACAATAGACGATCGCAGACCACCCCTGGGTCGGCCTGCATACACAATCACAAGTTAGAGACTCAACACGCACAGCAACAACCGCCAAACACATAAACACGCGCGCGCGCACACACACATACACACACATACACACACGCACATGCATGCGCACAGCGCATCGCACAAACAAAGTAGACGAACCGTCCAGCAAACAAGGGACCGAGATCCATCCTCACGTCGCCCTTCTTGATAGTGGCCTCCAATTTCAAGTTGGGGCGGTCAAACGAAGAGCACACGACGATCGGATTGCGGAGGCCAAGCGACTCGCATATGTCCTTGCGCACGGCCTCCGTCGCCGTCGCCGTCAGCGCAATCACGGGCGTCTGGGATGACGGGCACGTGAGCATACGACAAGAATGAACTGTTTTGTTGCATCCACCGCGCACACTCGCACACACTTACACATGGAAAACACAATAACGGGCGAGTCACAACGCGGCACAAGAGCGTATCACACGGCCCACCGTTGGCATAGCTCGCTTGATGCAACCCAGCTGTCGATATGCGCTTCGAAAGTCGTGTCCCCACTGTGACACGCAATGCGCTTCGTCGATGGCTATGAGACAGAACGCTGCGCGCGCACAGTCACGTGCGGTCAGTGCGACAACAAAGGCGCCGGAAAACCGCAGGCAAAAGCAAACACACACAAGAAGTACAAAGACTCATGCACACGCCTACACACACGAGCTCATACTTGAATTAATAGCACAGCACGCACTTTGGTTGCGCTCCCACGACGCCATGAGTTCCTGCGCGCCGCTGGTGAGGTATTCCGGCGTCGCATACACGACGCGATACTCGCCACTGCGCGCGACATGACAACAAAACTTCAGAAATGTGCAACGTACACCACAAAAATTAGGCGCGCCGCTCACCCACCGCAGCAACTTTGCGGCTGTTTCGTTGTTGTCCTTATTTCCGGACCCTGCACCATTACGCGATAGTGCGTTCAGCGCGGGTCGAGGGCACATTAATCCGAACATGGGGTGCTATGTAATGAAGGTGCGCAC
Organism: Pigoraptor vietnamica; assembly: GCA_943704525.1. NCBI lineage: Eukaryota > Filasterea > Ministeriida > Capsasporidae > Pigoraptor > Pigoraptor vietnamica. Next base: position 6,937 of record CALSCQ010001799.1, on the reverse strand, counting down.
ACAATCTGGACTCTCTTTAGGAATGTTACTGTTCATCATTACGAGAGCTTTGGACCCACCGAGAAACGCGGCGGGGATTCCGTTGGCCAGCAAGGCGCGCGTCTGGTCTTCCATAAGAGAAATCAGCGGCGAGACAACGAGCGCAGTGCCACCGGCGTACACGGCGGGGAACTGGTAGCACAGCGACTTGCCGGAGCCTGCGATTCGCGCAGAGCTGCTTAGGGGCGAGCGCCGGCACCACATACGTGCATACAATCACACGTGCGCGCTGGCAACGTGAGCGTGCGCGTTGCACACATTCGCACCTGTCGCGGACACGCAGCACACGTCCTTTCGCTTGTTGAGAACCGCGTCGATGGCGGTCCATTGAAGACTGTTGAAGAGCGGATTCGCACAGGGAAATGTGAGAGGCGGGCGTGAGAGAGCGAGAAAGGGAGGACGATAGGCGAGCGGCCAAAGAGCGAAGGGAGCGCCTGGACAGCATGCATCGACACAGCATCAGGCACACCCACCCCCTGAATTGCGAGTGGCCAAACTCCTTCTTCAGCACCGCCAGGTGGTCTGCCGTCGGCGCCGTGTCCGACCCTTGCGACAGGTGATCGGCGTACGAGTAGAGCACGCCCCGCGCATCCCTCGCGGCCGCCGCAGCCTGTGCCCGTGCTGCGCGTGCCTCGACGGCCTGCGAGAACGTGCGCGGAAGTTGCCGCGTTGCGGGACTCTGCACACTCTGCACGTTGCCCCGACCGGCGTCCGCCACCACAGTCGTTGCGGCTGCTGCCCTCTGTGCGGGCGATTCTGGGCGGCACGTGAGCCAGCCGCTCGACATGGTCCGCTGAATCGGCGCCGTCTGAGCACGTGAGACGGCGGGATGCGTGATTGCGCGCGATGGGGGAGAACGCACGTTTCGATCAACCGTCGCCGCCGTCGCGTGTATGGGACCGGCCGCATCTGCAAAGGACGACGTATCGCACTCGGCTTCGCAAGGATAGTCATCGCTGTCCGATTCTTCAAGTTCCGGCGTGCGTTCGCGCGCAGGGGCTGCCACCGGCACGCCACCGACATTCGCGTCTTTCAAAGTGCGATCTCGCTCCTCGGCTGCCACTGACACTGCATCTGCCTTCACGTCTTGGGAGAGGACAAGGGGGTCGTCGTCCAACAGCGCCAAGCACCCCTGGAGGTCGTCGTAGTTGACGCTTTGCGATCGGCATCGCGCTCCGCGTTCACTCCGCGAAGTGCGCGCATCAGGCCTCGCACCGGCGCCGACATCCGTGCTCTGTGTCCCTGGCTGACACGGCCCAGCAGCTGTTGTTGTTGTCGACGCAGGAATTGGGGATACGTTCGCTTCCCACACTGCGTCCAAGTCCACTGCGCACAGCAAAGCGTCGTCCTGGCTCTCCATCGCCGCCATATTGCGCAGCCACAGAGGCAGCGTATTCACACTGCCCTCCTTCCCGCACCCTTTTGCAGTGGCGCATCGACGGGGCTCGCGACGAGTTGACTCTGTTTCCGCGCTCGTTTACACAAACGTCGATTGGCGCCTTTTTGAAAGGGCGCAGTCACGTGATGCGAAAGTGTAACAGACATGACGTCATTGTGGTCGACCCCTGTTTCAGTTTCAGTTTTTCTTTCACGGCGGCTTTCGCCACTGCGCGACTGAACTGGCTACCGAACTGGCTATTGTACCTCAAGCCGACCTACTGCGGGCTCTTGCAAGAGCTAGACAAGGTACGTTCTCGCTCTGACTAATCGTTTTCAGATGAGCAACTTGATTTACAAATTCACCGGCAGTCACTCCGACTGCAGTGAACTTCAGTGTCAGCAGCACACTAGTTTAGAGGATGCCGGCGAGGCGCATATGCCTGCGCCAGACAAAGACCACGCTTTATAGTTTCTGATCATTTTGTCCACAATCCAGTGCCGCCCACCCGTACCATCGCTCAGCCCGGCCGGCCGTACTGCCAGTCGTGTTTCAGGCACTGCCGTTTGCCGGCCGCCGAGCGCGGCGAGTATTCCACCTTTTCCGAGCGCCCCCTCCGTGCTGTTGAGAACGATCACATCCCCTCACCTGCAGGGGTACTCATCCTGTGTGTCATCCCCTTCGCGTAATTTATCGACACTGACCGGCCGGCTCGTTGGGTGCCAAATCGGCCGGCCACGCAGTTCACTGCCCGGCAAACTGACGGCCGAACGCCTTCGAAACAATTTGGGCTCACCGACCGATCTCCACCGTGTGTGCCCTGCCCACGATTCACTGACGACAGGGTCGTTGTGGGACGAGAGGTTCGGCTGCATTCGGCTTCGGGAAGCGTCGCCGGCAGATGAGTCCTGGTTTGCCTGTTACGGATGGTGACATGGCGAGCAGATCTCGAAGCCACCATAATGCACATGACGGAGTGAAGGCCGCATTCAGTGCGTTTTGCAACAAAGCAGTAGAGCAAAGAAGAAAACCGTCGGAGAAAGACTGACGGCAATCGATAACACACAGCCCTATGATCGGGGCGCCGCCGGATCAGTGGTACGGCGCACGCACACGGCCAAACTGAGGGCACGAGTGTGTGTGACTGGAGGCTGACCCGCGGACACTCGAAGGCGCCGCACTGCGCGAGCGTCACGTCGATTGGGTTTTTGGGGACGCACAAAAGCGGTTGTTTTTGGGTGGTGTCGGCGGGAAAATGCACGCCGCACCAGAACCCCCAGCCCCCAACCCACTGCGACCCGCGCGGATAAATTGAAATTCGACCCGTTTGAGGTGGTAAAAATGGCGGACAAATCTAATAGAAAGTCCGCCGACCGCGCACCCGCACCGTATTTATTTGAACTTCTGCGACAATAATCCGCATAAATTCGAATAGTTCCACATTACGAGCCCCCTGCCCCATTTTGTATGGCGCGCCCCATAGCCAAGCGGCGGATCACGTGCACGTGACAGTGGTGAAAATGCCCCAAAGTGGCGGCCATTGACCAATGGCGTGCGAGAAAGAGAATGGGCCAACCGCGCTCGGGCGTAATAAAGGCGCGCGCAATAGTTAAGCCATAGTCAAATAACGCATTTTTGAGGGTCGGATTGCAAGTGGAGTGTGATGATGCAGCCAGTTCTGCGCCCTCCTTCACACACACACACACACACGCACACACGCACACACACACACACAGAGCGGCGTCGGTATGCTGCACAAGCCCACGGGCAGCTGTGTTGTGGGGCGGCAACGTAGTCGATGCCATCGTCGGAGTTTGGGGCATCTTGCTGTCACGACGTGCCTGTGAAGAATAGCTGCCACACAGCTGTTCGTTCAACAGTTCAGTTGGACCGTGGGGAGCTCTCAGAAGCCCACTGGCCATTTGCGGTTCGTCATCCATACTCTCTTTAACATTGTCTTGCGTCGCATTCACTCGCATGCGAAAGGCCAGCTAAGTAGGCTCGCAATCATGACGGCTTCGGCCATGGACACTGTGGGCGGCGCAACGGCTGTCTTTCCCGCATCGCACGCGCACGCCGGCGACGTGGTGATTAATATGCCTTCGGACGACGTGGTTGATAAGACGACGCTCGTACGACAGGAAGAGCCCTCGCAGCCAGTTCAGCCGGAACATGCGGCGCTGGAGGAGACGAAGGGAGGCGACTTGACTGAACAGCAGGCGGACGACGCAGATACGATCCCGCCGACAGTCACCGTGCTGAGGAAGGCGACGGGAGAGGAGGTGTACATTGTGGGCACGGTCCATTTCAGCCATAAGAGCTGTGAGGATGTTGCCAAGGTATGCATCTTCGTTTTTGCCTTCACACGCTGCACGCAATTTATGTGTGCAACCCTAACCCTAACCCTAATCTAATCTAATCTAATCGCCTCTGTCCGCTGCAGACGATTCGCCTCGTGAAACCGGACGTTGTCGTGCTCGAACTCTGTCACAGTCGCGTGAGCATTCTGGCCGCACCGGAGGATCACGTCCCGGACGCCGAATTCTCTTTTAGTGAAGTGCAGCGAGTATTGCGAGAGGTGCGTGCGTGCGAATGTCGCCTCTTGTCCCACGTTGCAGCAGCTCTTGTGCGTCAGACTTACCGTCGCTTCCACGCAGGGTCGGGGTGCGATGGGCGTTATGCAACTGTTGCTTTATTCCCTCTCGGCCAAGCTGTCGAAGGATCTCGGCATCACGCCCGGCCGCGAATTTCGCGTGGCTCTTGCCGAGGCGCGTCGTCTCCAAGGGTGTCGCGTGGTACTGGGCGACCGACCCATCCAGGTCACGCTCCAGCGAACGCTCGCGTGCCTGTCGGGCTGGCAGAAGTTGAAGCTTGCGTATTCGATTGTGCGCATGCCGACCGGTTGCACGGCGGAGGACGTTGAGCGCTTCAAGGAGAGGGATATCCTTGGCGATGCGCTCGCGGAGCTCACGCGCGACTATCCCGCCGTGTTCCGCACGATCGTTTCCGAGCGCGACCAATTTCTCGCACACACGGTGCGGTCCATTGGCCGCCGCGTCGTTGCAGTCGTCGGCATGGGCCACGTCGAGGGCATTGTGCGGAACTGGGATCAGGACATCGACATCGGCGAACTGTTGCAACCGGCCTCTGCCGCACCGCCGCAGCCGAGCCTCCTCTATAGAGTGTTCCGCGCGGGCGTGATTGGGATTGGCGCGTGGTTTGCCATTACGCGCTTGCGACGGTTCCGCTGAACGTGGGCGACTCTGTTATCTATTCGATTTGCGTATATGGGAGCAAGTGAGAGCGGCGTGCGGTTGTCTGTGGGCGGGCGAAACGTGCATCGATTAAGATTGGGTGCACTCGCCGTGCGGCCATTGGGAGCTGCGTGTGTGGGGACGGACCTCTGCTTGCGTGTACATAAAATGCCTCATTATTTGACGAAGAGTGCCATTTTTACATGACAGTGATAAATAGATAAATAGAAGGAACAGACGCTCAAAATGTACAAAAGGTTACGAAAGATAATATCTATCTCAGTCCCCGTGACGAAGTGTGGAACGCATTAGCAGTGCCGCTCTTCCGGCGGCCGATATTCGAGTCTCAGCATGCGAAAGACGTCTTCCTCGGTCGCGGCAGAGCCTACGGAAGCGCCCTCCGCGTTGAAGAGTCCGTGACTGGACAGGCTGAGGTTGAGCGCGTCTTTTGCGTACTGGCGCATCGAGCGCAGAAACGTCTTGCTCCCCGTCCAACCAAGTATCGCAAACGCCAGCTGGTCCGGTGGAGAGGCGACGAGATCCACGCGACGGACGGGGCCGCCCCACGGGGGTCGCATGAAAATGAAAGCCTAGAGGATGGGGAAAAGGAATAAGTATATATACGCATCGGGTATTGCATTTGTGTGCGCGCGCGTGATCTTTGGGGCTTTGCAGCGTATGCGGGACGCACACAAGGAAGACCACCTTGTCAAGACGGTCAAACGAGCCCGTCGTCATGGCAGCGCCGTCCCCCGAACTGCGCCGGCGCGGGCGGAAGGGGCGGTCGTGGATCTTGCGAAGGGACTCGGCGTTGTTGTGGCCCACGATCACTTCGGCGTATGCGATCATGCCCTGCGGCGCACGATGAATTGAGTGGCGGTCGATACACGCGCACACGCACGTGTTCTGACATTGAACAACGCCCCCAACACGCACGCACGTCCACACGCATTCACAATACTTGTACCCACTCGCTTGGTCATGACATCCACGACGCGACGCACAAGACCCTCGGCGCGCTGGGCGTCCGTGTGCGACACGAGGAGATCGACGTCCTTGGATTCGGGCTTGCCACGCCGGTAGCCACCGCAGATGAGCAGTGACCATCCTTCGGGCTCAGTCTCGCTCATGACGCCACGAACAACATCCGCAATGCGCTCCATCTCACCGCGGCCCATTTTCTGCGTCGTGTCGGCGTAAAACTCGATCCCCCGGCGCTGACGCTCGTCAAGATCGGCGGAAGGGCAGTTGAGAACGTCGCGCACGTTGCGTAGACCGAGGCCATACCTAACAAGAATGCGGCGTTAGTTATTGGAGTATGATGCAGACACTTGCTTGAGTCAAAAGCAACCACACGCACCATCGGTTTGCTGACACAGCGCCACATCCAAAAACGTCTCGGAAGGCGGAAAGGACCCGAAATCGCTCTGAGTTGGCCAGGCGCTCGACCTCGGGCGAGTGGCCTTGCGCAAGGACATCCCGTACAATGTGCCTGTGCGCGGTCCATTGCACAGGTAAGCACGGCGAAGTATGACATAACGACAATGAGTCGAAGACGTACCTGGCTTTCTCGCCGACGTGCGGAAGTCCTTCCACGTCCGTCATGCGTGTGACTGGACGTCCGAGAGCGGCAATTGCGCACGCCGCGCGGCGAAAGGCAAGGGCTCCCTTCTCGTCGTTGATGAGCAGCCGCATCTTTTCAACAGTCTCCAGCGCGTCCTGTGCACGTGACCCGAGTAGGGATAAGCAGCGAATGCGTGCCCGTGCGCAAGCAGGCGATTGGACTCACCGTGAACTTCTTGTTCGGGTGGTTCATGAAATGCGGCTGTTGGCACACGTACGATTTGCCCGTGCTGCGCGGCGCATCGTCGTCGCTCGAGTCGGTCGTGTCGGGCTACATCCAAGTGCGATCACTGTCAGAGAAAAGAACACACGCCAAGCGTGCGAACGAGGCCATCCCACCTCCGCAAAGAAGCTGACCCCTCGAGAAATCGTTGGCGGGGCGGAGTGCGGTGTGATGAGATCGGTCGACGAGCGCTGAAGCGTGGGCGTCTGCGAATAGAGCTCGAGCTGTGACAGGCCAAGGGACTGCACGTGCGACGGCGCTCTCTGCAGCGGCGGCTGCGATGATGATGGTGGGGACGACTCCGACGGCGAGCCGTCCCCGGAATTCGTCCGCGCAAGCAGGCGTGCATCTGCACAGCGAGGGGGCCACGGTTAGCTGCGAGTGTCGTGTTGTCCAGCCTATAAGATAAGAGAAGGGGGG
>CALSCQ010001795.1:0-11805 GCA_943704525.1 Pigoraptor vietnamica | reverse complement strand
CCCCCCCCCCCCCCCCCCCCCCCCCCCAATATCGAAGACGCATACGCGCACACGCGCGCGCGCCCCGCCGCGTACAGAATTACCCGTCATGGTCGCTTCACGAGAGCACATGCTCCATTTCCCGCAGTCACGCACTCGTCGCACAACGAATACGCCCGCGTGCCTGCCAAAAAGCGCGCAGACGCAGTGAGAGGGCGCACAACGCAGTCTTAAGAGGGTCAGAACACATGGCGCAGTCTCAGATGGTAGTTGCAAATATTCAGTTTTTTGAGTCTTTCACCAAATCAAGTCACAAAATTCATCATTGTCTGCGCTGGTGTGTGCGACTGCAGCTGCACGCAGCCAGCACCCACCGTTTGGCCCCTCACACACGGCGACCATGTTGCGCATCTCACTTTTCACTGGCATGTCCCCACTGGCCGCGTGGTCTGCAAACCCCGGATGAACGCATGTGTTACTGTCATGTTACCCCTGTCGATTGCCCTTGCTGTCCGGACCGTCACGCGTTGTTTTCAGTGTCAGCTACCATTTCATCGCACGGCTCCGTTCTCACGCTTTTCCCCTCGTCTTTCAACATGCGCAAAGGCACGCGTCGCAAATTAGAGCTCGGTGACCGCGCGCGGGCGGCTGCGCGGGCGAAGGGCGAGGATGAAGACAGCGATGAAGACGGCTTTGAGTGGTTGGGACGGGGCACGGTGCGGAACGGGCGCACAGAGTACGACGGATTTCGGCGCGGCGGCGAAGAATTCCGCGTCGGTGTGTGCATTTTGCTGTATTATTGTGTCTGCATTCGATGATGGTAACGGTATGGGGTTGTGCGTGGGTGGTATAAAGAATCTGCGTCGGTGTGGGTGTGTAGTCTCTCTGTGGTATGGTGTTTGTGTGAGTGTGTACGTGTCTGTGTCTGTATTGTGTGCTGGTGTGGACGTGTGTACTGCGGAAGACTATTTCTACCATGTAACCGTTGGCGTTGCACTCCTCTCAACCGCGCTTTCAGGCAACTGCGCCCTCCTCAAGAACCCGGACGACGCAGCACACCCTTACATTGCGCGCATAGTGGCCGTCTTCGAGCGCGACGGCGCGGGAAGTGGCAAGAAGCGCGCGCGACCGACGCAGTGGGTGACGGTGCAATGGTACTACCGCGTCGGTGACACGGCCCTCACGCCCGCTCAGCGCAAGCAGCACGACCCCGCCGAGGTATTCGCGTCCAGCGCCACCGACGACAACGAGATTGACTCGATTGAGCGCCTCTGCGAGGTCGTGTCCCCGGACGAATTTGCCGAGCGCACGCGCACGTCGCGCCCGCGTCGTCTGTTTGTTTGCTCACGTGCGTACGATGCGCTGAAGCACAAGTTCTTTGACGCGCACGAAGTGGAGAGGGCACTCCCCCTCGCGGCTGCGCGTGAGGCATCGGACAGTTCAGAAGAAGACTCGGAATCGGAAAGTAGCGCGTCTTCGTCGTCGGGGGAGGAGAGCGAGGAGGCACCGCAGCCGCCGCGACGGAGGGGTCGACCACCGGGCAAGAAGAACAGCGGAACAACTGCCAAAACGGCCGCTAAGGGGAGGGGCAAGGGAAAGCCCGCTGCCGACGGGGAGGACCCATCGGTCGCACAGGGGGACGGGCGGCGGGGGCGCGCACGCGGAGCACCGTCTGTCCCTGACATGCCACGCCGCGCATCGGCGGTGAGCGTGTCGGTTGCGGGGGGTGGCCTGGAGGCGGCGCGGGCGCGGCTGCACGTGAGCGCCGTGCCCGTGGCGCTGCCTTGCCGCGAGGACGAGTTTGCGGACGTGTGGGCATTTGTGGCAGACAAGTTGTCGGCGGGTACAGGCGGGTGCGTGTATGTGTCTGGGGTGCCGGGCACGGGGAAGACGGCGACGGTGCGCGGGGTCGTCGCGGACCTGGAGCGCGCTGTGGGCGAGGGGCGCGTGCCTCCGTTCCAGTTTGTCGAGCTCAACGGCATGCGACTGAGTGACCCGCAGCAGGCATATGCCGAGCTGTGGTCTGCACTTGTGGGCGCGCGTGTTACGCCGGCGCACGCGGCGACGCTGCTCGAGCGGCGGTTTTCGACACCGTCGCCGCGCCGTCAGTGCGCCGTGTTACTTTTGGACGAGTTGGACCTTCTCGTCACGCGGCGGTGAGTGTATTAATGTCTACTGTTGCTCGCGAGGCTTGCGTGTGTGTGTGACTGTGTGTATGTGTGTGTGTGTGTGACTGTCTGTATGTGTGCGTGTGACTGTGCGTATGTGTGTGTGTGACTCTGTGTATGTATGTGTTTGTGACTGTGTATGTGTGTGTGTGTGACTCTGTGTATGTGTGTGTGTGACTGTGTATGTGTGTGTGTGTGACTGACTGTGTGTATGTGTGTGCATGTTTGCGTGTGTGTATCTTGCGTGTGCTTGGGGAGGGTGATCTTTGTGTCTCTAAACACCTAACTAACTCGCACATCCATGCCAACATGGACCGCTCAACACGCAAACGCGCACCCGTCTGACCTACAACCCACACAGACAAGACGTGCTCTACAATTTCTTCGACTGGCCCAACCGGCCCCACTCGCGCCTAGTCGTCATTGCGGTCGCCAACACAATGGACCTCCCCGAGCGCCTTCTTGCCAACCGCGTCGCAAGCCGCCTCGGCCCCACGCGCATCTCCTTCGAGCCCTACACATTCCAGCAGCTCGAGCGCATCGTGACGTCACGCCTCGCAGGCCTCGATGCCTTCGATCCCACGGCCGTCGAGTTTTGCGCGCGCAAGGTGGCGAGCGTGAGCGGCGATGCGCGAAGGGCGCTCGACATCTGCCGCCGTGCCACGGAGATCGCGGCGCGGGCGGACACACCGCGCAAAGTAGTGATGGGGGACATTGAGGCTGCGCTTGCGGAGATGTTTGCATCGCCGGCGGTGCTGGCGCTGCGCCACGCGTCCCTCCACGAGCGACTGTTTGTGTGCGCGCTTCTCGCCGAATTTCGGTCGTCCGGCGTGGAGGAGGCGCCGTTTGGGAAGGTGTGCGGCCGTGCGATTGTGTTGTGGGAAGGGTGTGCCTGTTGTTTGTCTGCGCGTGTTATTGTGCTATAGTCTGCAGAGATGTTTTTGTGGGATGAGGGTGTTGCCGTGCGATGGCGTCATTCGAAGTGCGTGGTATCCAGGTCTTGGATTTGTGCAATCACTAACGGCACACGCGGCGCTCCCACTCAACGCAGGTCGCTGCGCGTCACGTGGCCATCTGTCGCCTGCACGGAATCGCGACGCCCACGACGTCCGATTTGGCCGCCGTGTGCTCGCGGCTGAGCTCGACGCGCCTGATTCTCGCCGAGGGCGGTGAGAGGGACCTCTTCCAGCGGATACGACTCAACATCACGCAGGACGACGCCTCCTTCGCACTCCGCGACGACCCCATCACGCGCAGGCTCGCGTGATCGCCCCTCCTGGCAATTTAAAAGCATAATGGAAAGAAATGGTCGCAAAATCCAACAATATCGACGCGGCAGGTGCGCACAGAGAGCGGAGCGGGGTGTGTGAAATTGATCTGTATTTCCAGCGAGGAATGCATGGCGCCCCACGGCAGGCCAGCCGCCCGCGCCACCGCAGCGAGCCGTTTAGATGATGCCAATCTGCGCAAACGAAAGTGCAATGTGAGCATGTAGAGCACCGAAAGGGGACGACACAGCAACAGACGCCTTGGCCCACACGGCAACAACCACAAACACTGTGTCGAACACGCGACAACGGTAGAAATGCTCTCAGAAGGCAAGAACAAGCGAGACCTTACCTTGTTGGCGACGTCGAGCGCATCAACGTCAGAGTGGAGGCGCACGTACGCCTTCTTGGCACCATCGGGCCTGAAGAGGCGGACAAGCGCACGTGAGCAATTCGAATGTGATACCGTTCAAACACGACCTCTTGCAGAACGCCACAAGGGCAAAACCCAGCGTGCACCACGACCCTTGCGTGGATGGAGACCTCTGCCCAACTGCATGACAACCGACACCCAACCGACCTAACGAGACCCATACGATGCAAAGCACATCCACACGCATTCGCAAAACATGAACACACAGTCTCAAGGCTACACACACACACACACACACACACACACACACACATACACACACACACACACACACACACACAGAGGACCGCGCGCATTTTTTTCCGCCACCCACCGGATGAGCGTGTTGACCTTGGCCACCTGGATCTCGTAGAGGCGCTTGACGGCGTCCTTGATCTGGGCCTTGTTGGCGCGCACGTCGACGAGGAACACGAGCGTGTTGTTGTCCTCAATCTTCTTCATCGCCGACTCGGTCGTGAGCGGGTGCTTCACCACGGCAAACTGGTCAAGCTTGTTGGCGCGGGGGGCCGAGCGCCGGGGGTACTTGGGCGTGCGCGTCAGCCGGAGCGTCTTGGGGCGGTGGAACGTCACCGACGTGCGGATCTTGCGGTGCTTGATGGCGTTGGCGCCCTTCTGCACAATCTTAGCCGCCTGCTTGGCCGCGGGCTTGGCAGCCGCAGCGCCCTTCGCGGGGGCAGCCGCGGGCTTGGCAGCTTCTGCGCAACAAGGGCATCCACACGCACACTCAGCACACAATCGCAGTGACATTGAACTGCAATCAAGCACTCTTCCAAGCTCAAAAGACACGCATTAAACCCGCCGAACTTCAGCCCAATCCACGACGCCAGAGAGCGATTCCATGTGCACAACAGAGTAATCCGCACAACACTTTCTCCCCCCAATTCCACCCATCACCGCTATAAACCACAACCGACAAAGCAAGCGGCTGACTACATTGAAGAACACAGAGGCATGCCTAATGCTCCACAAGAGGCCAAGCGCTGCAATGACTAGCCCTTCGTCAATCGCATCCCACGACTACACATCTCCAACAAGCGATATCCAGCGTCCTCACCCTTCTTGGGTGCCATCTTCTCTGCTGGGTGGTCACAGAACAGCAGGAGCAAAAGAGGAAGATGACGGCGGGGGACGGTGGCGTCTGATGAAGGCTCCGATGGGATGCGAGAGAGAGAGAGAGGGAGAAAGGAGAGAGACAGTCCACACACACGCTCAATTGCGAAACCCCCGGATGACCAACTGGTCATTCACGTGTGTATCACGTGATATATCTATCTCCCATGTTACGAATTAGGTAGCGACGGACATTGTCCAGACCTTGCATAAAAGTCCGTGCTTGCCTGAACAATTCTCGTAAATTGCCAGCACACAGTGGTGGTGGTCGCACTGCTCCAGTTCGGACACGGCGTTAGGCTCTGGCGCCTGACGTGCCTGATACATGAGATTCACGGCCGGCGCCGGTATACTCAGTGCTCGGCGGACTGCCGCTCGGGTGGCAGTACGGTACAGAACTATATCGGCTAAATCCTGCGTTTCATTGGGACTGCCACAAATGCAATGCTATGAGCTTTATCACGCCGTCGTATATTGGCCAATGTCAGAATGAACATCTGGCGCTTGACCGGCCATAAAGCCGGCGTGCGCGCCCGGCACTCGGTGAGTGGACTGGGCACTTCACACTTCATTGCTGAATGTAGATGTTCAGCGGTTCCGCCGACGAGGACCCCCACGGCTGCGTGCGCGCAAACCGCAGCGAACCGAATGCCGTGGACTTCTTCTTGTCCGCATTGTGAGCATTGGCGACAGCGCGCTCGACTTCGTCCGAGTCCATGTAGATTTCCGCCCTTGTCATCTCTCTGGTGCTCTCCTTTTTGGTGGGGACGTCCAGGCGGACGCTCTCACCGTGGATTGGTGACCCTGCGTGGTTTCATGTGTAAGACGAGCGAAGCATTAATATTGCGGGCATAGGGGCGCACGCACAAACGCAGTCTCCACTGGCTTGACGGCCGTTGCCCACATCCACACACCGTGACGGATGAACCAGCGCGGGCCGCCCACTTAATGTTACAGCCGCGCATACAGCAGTAAATGAGAGCAAACGGCACGGTAAAACGCACACACTGCAGCCACATTCGCTGTCCAAAGCCCTTTGGACACGCAGCAGAAATCAGCCCATGTCTCTCTGTACCTTGTCCGCCGGCACTTGGCATCTTCCGCGGCGCCCTCGCAACGCTGTACGCGCAGAGCATCACACACGCCGCAACCGCCGACAGCACCGTTCCTGCGACGAACAGGGCAAAACCGGCGGCGAAGCTGTGGTCGCCGCGGAATAGAGAGATGTGGACAATCAGCTGGTCGTACGCCACGACCGCACCGAGCCCCGCGGCGCCTGCGATTGAAAGACCGCAATGAGTCTGTCACCATCCTATTCAACAGCCATAAAACGCACAACCAAAGTGTCCGCTGAAACATCAACAGTAATCACGTGCATACGTACCCGACATGGCACCCAACGCGCGCGCGGCCAGCACCGCCGTCCTCGCCGTGCCCGCTAAGCCCCCCTCCGGCGCCGGGTCCTCCACAGCATTGCTTGCGCGTCGCAACAAAATCCACACGTAGCCCGCGGCAACGGCGAAGAGCGCGCTGCAGATGACGGCGATGCACGCCAGGGCGACCGCCGCTGTGCGCGCCCCGCCGTTGACTCTCAGCGTGATCCACTCGAATACCGCCCACATGCCGCCCGGCATATACTGGTCGTTCCACGCGGAGAGTGTGCGGCACGCCGGCCTCGTGTCTTGGACCGCCGTTGGATAACTTTTCACATCTTGCGGCCACAGGCAGAGCTGGAAGAGATTTGCGCGCCCGTACTCGCCGTTCTGAATCCTGCTCACCAGTTGCTGCCTCACGAACTCGTCGCCCGCAGTTTGCGCCATTCCCTCGTCCTTCGAAATCGAACCGTCGGCGATTCTAGCCATTTGCCGCGCAAGGTCTTCCTGCACGCGGTCCAGGAAGTACTGCAGGTACGGCGTGCGCGACGAAAACCGCGCGCGCACCCAGGGGACATCGTCGACGGGCGAGGCAAGCGCGACCACGAACAGGACGAACGCAACGACCGCAAGGAACGAGGCGAAGGCCGAAGCCCTCGGGCTGTTTCGCCGTGCATCCATCCCACTTCACTCGAGGTCGCAGGCGCTGACGCAAACGCGAACGGACACGCTAGACAAATGGGCGAAGGTCTGGACTCGGCTGGTGATCAACACGGCGTGATGGATCCTCGTGGAATTATGGGCTGGACTCAAATGCTATAGCGACCCAGCATGACGAGCCCGGAGTGAGTTGTCCGACAATGTTACACAGGGCCGGTTACTTGCTCCAGTGCGCGACGTGAAACCGGCGGTGCACGCAAGGCAATTCAATAAGCAGTCCTTTACGTGACGTCACGCGGTGTGCCCAAAAACCACCGCTTGACGCCCTCATACACAACAAAGGTCACTGCGGACGCCGGCGCCGCCTTCAGTATGCTCGGCGTGGCGCCCTTGAACAGCGCGGCAAGGCCCTCCTGGCGCACGATGGTCACGAGGCAGTGCCACGGCCCAGAATACCGCTCCGTGCGGCCGAACGAAGCGCGTGCGCCCTCAAACCCCTGCACCTGTTGGTCGATGGTGGCAGTGGGTACGCAATTGGGAACAGTAACGATTTACACGCGGAGGTTCCCGAATCATCACAATACAGCATACGCATGCGTACGTTAACGTGAAAGACGTCCGGTACGCACCTGCAGGCGCTTTTTCACCATGTCTATTGGCAGCACGGCCAGCTTGCTCAGAGTACCTGCCGCACCCCCACACAGGAGCAGTTCAGCGCTGATAAGCGTCGTCTCCTGCGCGTGACGGGAGTAGGGTGCGATAGTGGGCGTGGCTGATGCACAATCAACAGAACACACGTGCCTCGGCAGACGCATCAATCGAAAGCCAGACGACGCAGAGCACGCACTCGCACCGACACAGCACCGCCACGTAAAGAGCAGCGCACTATGCACAGCACTTGAACTCGAATCCAAAGCACACGAAAGTCCCACCTTCCCCGCCGCCCTTCGCATGGTCACGGCGGCCGATTTGAACGCGCCGTACGTTGCAAACTGGAGGCCCATGTAGGGAAATATTTGAAAAAGTGCGGGAACGCACCCTCGGTAGAAACCCCGCAGGCCCTCCGATGCCCACATGTGCCGTATGGCGGTCGCAAGGTTCGGATAGAGCTGAGGGAGCGTGGGTTAGGGTTAGGTTAGGTTGTGACATGGGTGTGACGACAGATGCACAAAGAATAAGCCACAATTGCCACTGTTACAGCCCCTTTACCACGGACCCACAACGTGCACGTGGGCGCGCAAATCTTGCGACGCACAGACAAACAGAAACGAGGACAAATTGCCCGCTCGACAAACTGCCCCTCACACTGCGCACCCACTTGCTCACAGATAGGACACACAAGCCACTGCCACAGTCCCCACCCATTGACCACAGCAAGCGCACCTTCGGCTCCCCCTGCGCCGCCATTCGCGTGCGAAGGATGTCCAGCGGATAGCTCACCAGCGTCGCCGTCGCACCCGCCGTCCCCCCCGTCACAAAAGACACGAGCGCGCCGCTGTGTATGTGTGCGGGAACGTGTTTCTCGGCGGCGCGCGAAAGCACGTCGTACACGGCAAATTGAGTGGCGCCGTACGTCACATAGAGAAATTCTGCCGCCAAATTGCCCTTCCACAGCGCCCTCACGCCCTCTTCGCGCACTATGGCGCCAACGGCCTGCAGCAGGCCGCGATACTTTGGGACGGGGTCGCCGCGTCGGAGGCGCTGCGGTGGCCACAGCGGCAACGGAGGGAGGCAAAGCATGCGATTCAAAAAGGGTGGCTGAGAATTGCGCGTGTGATGCAGGCGCACGTGCCACGGCACACCCACGCAACACAGCACAGGGGAACATGCACCACATCCCACTATTGAAGGCACACACGCACTCGCATTCGCACAGCACGCGCATTCACGCGCACACACGCACACACACGCGCGCGCGCACATACACACGGCACGCACACTCTCGTTGCCAATACACAGAGGCACATGGTGTCACTCACCCTCCGCCTCCTTATTGGCTCCAATTGCAACTGAAAGCGAATCTTGATGACGTCAAAGGGCGCAATGACAAAGCGCGAGACGACGCCCGCCGTGCCACCCGCCGTCGCCGACTGCCACACGGACAGCCGCCGTGCGCGTGCGTCGCCCGCAGGCATACCCATGGTGTCCGTGCGTCCGCTGTGAATCACATGCCGCCAATGTCGTTTTCAACCACTGACTTCTCTCTCGCGTGTTCCTTCGGCGCCCTTGTTCGGCCTTAGTCACCTCACTGCGACTGGCGCACGCCCCTTCAGGCTGCAGTGGCAACGTCAGCAACTTTTCAAATCGTTTTTTCCGCAGTCACGTGAGTGCCTGGTGCCGTAATCTGTGCCAACAACCGACATTCGGCAATGGAACGTTAAACTAGCGTGGCGCTTGCGTGCACATGTGTGTGTGTGAGTGCGCGCGTGTGTGCATGTGTGCGTGTGTATGTGTGCATGTGTGTGGCGCACACATCGTGCTGAGGGTTTGCTAGGGGGTGCATGCGAGTGCGTGCCGTGCGGCCCCTCGCAGCCATGCCTTCGGTCGACACCCCCGCGGCGCAAGTGAACCTCTTCTACCTCTGCGGCGGCGCCAAAATCGTGAGCACGGTCGCGTGCGCCGTCTTCCTCGTCAACCTCTGGCGGTGTCGTCGCCTGGCGCAGAGGGGCGGCGATGGCGCGCTTTCGGCGCGTGCGATGCGCGCGGTCGTCCTCCCCGTGTTTGAGCCCGTGCTCGTGTGCCTCATTGTCGCCCTGAGCGTCGAGCTCGTCGTGTTCTACTTCCACATATTCCGGCACTTTGACGAGCACAAGATAGTCTTTTGGGCGCTGTTCTCGGGCATCCGCGAGGGATATGCGACGCTGTTCTTGCAGCGCTCCATCACGCGCACGACCCTGCGCAAGGCGGCGCTCGCGGCGGGCGTCTTTGCCGCGTTCGGAATGCTCTGCGTGGGTGCTCTTGTTTGTTGTGTGTGTGTGTGTGTGTGTGTCTGTGTGTGTCTGTGTCTGTGTCTGTGTCTGTGTCTGTCTGTGTCTGTGTCTGTGTCTGTGTGTGTGTCTGTGTGTCTGTGTGTCTGTGTCTCTGTGTGTGTGTCTGTGTGTCTGTGTGTCTGTGTGTCTGTGTTGGGTCTGTGTCTGTGTGGCGTCCATGGCT
The DNA here is from genome assembly GCA_943704525.1 of Pigoraptor vietnamica. Lineage (NCBI taxonomy): Eukaryota > Filasterea > Ministeriida > Capsasporidae > Pigoraptor > Pigoraptor vietnamica. The sequence continues at coordinate 1,661 of CALSCQ010001795.1, read as the reverse complement.
GCGTGTGCGCCTGTGCGTGTGTGTGCGTGTGTGCGCGCGCGCTCTGTCCTGTGCTCAAATTGCCTTCGGTACTAATGCCATGTTTACGCAGGGCGCGCTCGCAGTCGTCGACCACAACGGGCTCCCCTCTCTCCTCACCTTCTATCTCGGGACGACCGCGTTTTACGTGCTCGTCCTGCTCGTCTTTAGCCGTGGGTTTCTCTCCTTATTCTGCACAATTCTGTCGGTCAGTGTGTGTGTGTATGCATGTGTGTTATGTATGTGCGTGTCTGACACTACCTGGAGTGTCGTCAATGGGTTTGCACTCGCCTGCAGCTGCATGCAGGCTTGCGCGTACATACATACACTGCGGTCGCTCACACACGGCATCGCTTTGTGTGTGCCCCATACGCGCGTTCACAGGCCGCCGGTCCGTTGTCCCTTATGCGGCGGTGATGGCGGCACACCGGCTGTGCTGGTGCGCGTACTACACGGCCACGTGGGCGGGCCACGGGGACGCCGCATTTCTGCCGTCCGTGTGTGTGCTCACACTCGTCGAGGTGCCCTTTGCCTACGTCATCATTGTCACGATGCTGCTCGACACGGGTGTGTGCGCGTCTGTGGCTGTGTGCGTTTGTGCATGTTTGTGTATGCAACAGTGCATGCAACAGTGCTGTGCATATGTCTGTATCAACAGTGCTCGTGTGCGGTCGTGTGTAGCGTGCGTAGTAGTTGGTGCTGGTAGTGTCACGAGAACTCACACACTCGCGATCGCACTCACCCCCTTCCGCAGAGTACTGGCGAGGTCTCGGCCGGTTTGCCGCGCGCCCCTCAATATCCGGCGCCACGGTGACCGTGCGCGAGGACGTCGTCTCGGCTGAGTTCCAGCGGCTCATCGAGGAGCACCAGCAGCACGCGATTGACTTTGCGTGCGTGGCCATCGACGCAACCATCGCCGTCGGCGCAACGGCCAAGGTGTACCGGGGGCGATTGTCCGGACGCGTGGTGGTGGGTCGCTCTCACTGAAGCACCTTGTGTGGCATGCAGTGCGCCGCACACGTCTTGTCTGTGGCATTGCCGGACCCCTTCTTGCCCGTGTGGCGCAGTTCGCGCTCCCATGCCTCGATGGGCTCAACCCCATGACTGCCTACTAAGCTGAGGTCTCTCCTTTCACGTGCCCGCACTCACACGGCGCACGCGCACTCGCTTCGCAGGCGGTGAAGGTGCTCGTCCCCTCGGAGATCAACCCTGGCGTCGTCGAGTCCTTCCGGCGCGAAACGGCCATCACCGCCGCCCTCAGCCACCCGAAGGTCGCGCGCTTCTACGGCTTCAGCGTGTGCCCGCCCACCATTTCGCTCATCTTCGAGTACTGCGCGCGCGGCAGCCTCTTCACGGCCCTCCGCACGCCGTCGCTGTGGAGCCCTGCGCGGCGGCTGTCGGCGGCGTGCGATGCGGCGCAGGGCGTGGCATACCTCCACTCGCGCGGCCTCATCCACCGGGACGTCAAGAGCATGGTGGGTGCCGTCACTGCGCTGGTGACTCGTGGCGCTCTTCGAACTGACACTCGTTGGCCCACATGTCTGCGCTGACTTGTAGTGCCGTTACTCGCACTCCATCAGAACAACACGTGATGGACTTCCTCTGCGCTAACCGTATCTGCGCCCACTCTCGCACTCCCCCCC
>CALSCQ010001793.1:0-18191 GCA_943704525.1 Pigoraptor vietnamica | reverse complement strand
CTACCTCAGTCTCCTTCGCCGCTACGGTGCTCTCCAGCTCCGTCACGCGCCCCTCGGCGGCATGAAGAGCTTCCGTCCGCGCTTGCAGCTCCACCGCCGTCTCCCCCGCACTCTTCTCCAACGTCGCGCGCAGTTCTTCGATCGTCGTCTGCGCCTCAGCCGCTTTCGCCGTCACCGCGGCTACCTCAGTCTCCTTCGCCGCTACGGTGCTCTCCAGCTCCGTCACGCGCCCCTCGGCGGCATGAAGTGCTTCCGTCCGCGCTTGCAGCTCCACCGCCGTCTCCCCCGCACTCTTCTCCAACGTCGCGCGCAGTTCTTCGATCGTCGTCTGCGCCTCAGCCGCTTTCGCCACCAACGCAGCCACCTCAGTCTCCTTCGCCGCTACGGTGCTCTCCAGCTCCGTCACGCGCCCCTCGGCGGCATGCAACGCTTCCGTCCGCGCTTGCAGCTCCACCGCCGTCTCCCCCGCACTCTTTTCCAGCGTCGAGCGTAGTTCTTCGATCGTCGTCTGCGCCTCAGCCGCCTTCACAGTCAACGCGGCTACCTCAGTCTCCTTCGCCGCTACGGTGCTCTCCAGCTCCGTCACGCGCCCCTCGGCGGCATGTAGAGCTTCCGTCCGCGCTTGCAGCTCCACCGCCGTCTCCCCCGCACTCTTCTCCAGCGTCGCGCGCAGTTCTATTATCGTCGTCTGCGCCTCAGCCGCCTTCGCCACCAACGCAGCTACCTCAGTCTCCTTCGCCGCTACGGTGCTCTCCAGCTCCGTCACGCGCCCCTCGGCGGCATGCAATGCTTCCGTCCGCGCTTGCAGCTCCACCGCCGTCTCCCCCGCACTCTTCTCCAACGTCGAGCGCAGCTCTTCGATCGTCGTCTGCGCCTCAGCTGCCTTCGCCGTCAACGCGGCTACCTCAGTCTCCTTCGCCGCTACGGTGCTCTCCAGCTCCGTCACGCGCCCCTCGGCGGCATGAAGAGCTTCCGTCCGCGCTTGCAGCTCCACCGCCGTCTCCCCCGCACTCTTCTCCAGCGTCGCGCGCAGCTCTTCGCTCGTCACGCTGTTCTGTATCAGACACTCTTTGAGAGCGACGACTTCGGATGGCAAAGCTTCTACCGTCACGCCCTTTCCCAGGGCTGAGGCTGCAGCGTCGAGCGAAGCCTCCAATCGCGCCTTCTCGGCAAGCACCTCAGCGTGGTCCGACAACGAGCGCTGCAGCTGTTCCTCCAAATCCCTCACACGGGACGCAGCGACCTGCGCAGCCGCAGCCGCCTCCGTCAGCTGCGCATCGCGCGTACGCACAAGCGCCCGTAGCTGCGCGACTTCCTCCTCGAGAGCGTCGAGGCTGCTTCGGCTCCCTTGCTCCCCGTCGTGCGCATCGCCTCGACCCCGCTTGGACAACGTCGATTCCCCAGTCGACACAAGAGACAGCGACTCGGACAGTTTTGCCGTCAGCGCCTCGAGCTCCGCAGCCCGTGCCTGCGCCCTGGCGAGCTCTCGGTCGCGCGCTGCGAGGGCAAGGCGCATCGTCTCCGTCATCGGTCCCGACGATCCGGCCAGTGCGGCCACCAGCGAAGCAAATTCGCCGTCGCGGGCGCCGCGCTCAAGGCGGTCGAGCTTGCCGTTCGCAATCTCAAGCTCCTTCTCCCGCGCGACGAGGAGCGCCTGCAGGTTGGCGTTTTCGCGCTGCGTTTGCCGGAAGCCCTCCGTCAGCGACTCGATCACGCGGGATAGCGTGGCTGTCTGGAGCTCCAACTGTGCGACGACACCGTCCCTCTCCTGCAGCTCTTGCTTGAGCTGCACTGCGACGGCGTCCGCTGTGAGGGCCGCAGTGGCCACCGCATCGGATGCGGCAGCCGCGCGCTCAAGCTCGCCCACGCGGGACCGCAGCGTTCCTATTGTCTGTGCGCACTGGAGCAGCTGCTGTTCGAGGGACTCCTTCTCCGCGCGAGTGCGCCGCAGCGTCACATCCGCGTCGCCGGTCGCGCGTGCGGACACGGTCGCCGCCACCGCGCGCAGGGACTCGGCGTCAATCTCCCTTCGCGCGATTTCGGCACGGTGAGCCTCCTCCTGCGCGGACAGCGCGCGCTGCATCTCATCCAGCCGCGCCCGCAGCGCAGCCACATCGCCTTCGTGCGTGGCTGCGGACAGCTCCAACGGCGCTGACGCGGCCACCGCCCCTGCGTCGGCGCCCTGCATGCGACCGCGGCGCTTCTCGACGGCAAGGCGCTCGACCTTCTCCGAGACGCGGTGGAGGGCTGCGTCGCACTCGGCCAGGCTGTCGACGTCGATGCCGGGGTGCTTGGCGGCGAGCAGCGACAGCGGCGCCTCGCTCGACCCCACACCGACGCCACCCCCGGACACGCTGACGGCCGTGGGCGTGTAGAGCGACGCCATGCGCCGCGCGAGTGGCTGCGGCGGTGGCTCGCGCACCACCTTGTCCACGGGCGCGAACACGCCGTGCTTGGGACGGCACCGAAAGTACCGGAAGCCCTTGACCTCGCCGTCGTTCTTCCCGAGGGGCTCGTCGAGCTCCACGCCGGCCCACTCGCCCTCGGCAAACTTGGTGGGGCCGCGGAAGCGCAGCACGCCCGCCTTCGACCCGCCTACAACCACGCGGTCGCCCACGGCCACGGCACCGTCGGCAGGCACCGGGGGCGCGTCCGCAGGCGCATCCGCCGGCGCAGCAGCCGACGACACCCCTCGCGAACGCATGCCTGTCGTACCCGCGAGATTGCGCACAGAAGAGGAGCGGACGAGCGCGGCAGGGCTCGGAGTGGCGGCGGCGGGCGCGTCCGACGCACCCTTGGACGGCGTGTGTGCTGCATCGCCGTCACCCGCGGCGCCCTCCGGAAGGAGCTTTGAGGCGAGGATGAAGACGCCGTGGTTGGGTCCCTTGCAGTCGAAGTAGCGGACGCCGTTCAGCGTGCCGTCGTTCTTCCCCGCGGGCTCGTCGAGGTCCACGCCGGCCCACTCGCCGGGCTTGACGGGCAGCGCGCCCTTGAAGCGCAGCACGCCCGCCTTTCCCCCCGGCACGCACACGCGCGCACCCAGCGCAAGCGCAGGCGCAGTCGGTCCCTCGGACGCATCTTCGCCACCAGGTCTGGCGCGCGAAGTTGTGCCCGCGCCCGCAGCGGTGCCGGTGGGCCGCACGCGCGCGGGGGGAATGAGAGAGGACGGCTGTCTCACGCGAGAGTCCATGGGAGCCCCGTGAGCCCTAGTGAATGCGGGAGTCAGTGGCACTACTCTCCGCCGTGTCGCCCTGCGCGAGTGCCGGGGTGCGTTTTGCTCCGCGCCCACACACACACCACACACAGGTGGGTGATGCAGCCACGTGACGTCAGCTGATCCGTGTTAACGCTACTGCTGAAATTCGTTCGTCACTCGTACCGTGCGTGCGCTGATTGGGCACTTGGGCTGCGTTGCCTCGTGCGCCGTTGCTGCACTGGGCCTCGGGAGCAATGGCGGAGAAGAAGGAGAAGGAGAGCATGCTCGCGGGCGTGCTGCAGGCGGTGCTCGAGCGCGACCCCGGCGAGACCGAGGCGCGCCACAGGGCACTTGCCGACTTCCACGCGGCTTTTGCGCGCACTGTTGAGCCCGGCGACAAGAAGGTGCTGCAAACGCTGCTGGCGCACGACCGGGACGCGGGGGTGCTCGTGGACCGCGCGTTTGACCTCTACAAGCGCATCACGGAGCGGCACTACAACACGCACAGCGCCATCGAGAAGGTCAACGACGCCGCGGGTCCCGAAGAGGCGCTCCAGCGGCGGCGGCAGCTGCTGACGGAGCTGCTTGCGGCGCTGCAGCAGGCGGCGCGGGAGACTGTGGACCTTCTCACGGCCATGCCCGGCGTCATTCAGTCGGACGCCCGCTGGGAGACGGTCGTGAAGATGCGCGCGCTCACAATCTTTATCAACTTTTTCTTCCCCCCCGCGCTGGACCCAACGCCAAAGCGCTCCATCGACCTCGTGAACAAGCACAAGACGTACTTTTCGTTGCGGCGCAACGCAGCCGGCATCGTGCCCATCGAAATTCCGAATATGGACATTGAGCATGTGGCGCGTAGTACGGCTTCGATTTCGAAGGCCAAGCGCGGCAAAGCGGATGAAGAGGGTGGCGAGTCCCGACCGTGGGTAGTTGTGGTGACGACCCTGCATCTCGATACGCGGCTCATGTATCTCATTTGTGCGTATGTGCATCTCCTCAGGGCAAAGCGGCAGCGTACTGGCGGCGTTGCGTCTGATGCGCCCTCACCGGCGGGGTTTGGCACCGTGACCGCGTCGCCGGCTTCGAGCCCCGCCCCTGCCGCCGCGCTCACCCGCGTCGCTGCGCCGCCCCAGCCAGTCGTCGCTTCTCCCGCGCCTGGCGGTTCGCCCGCGGCGGTCGCTGGTGCGCCTCGGGTGCTCGCGCGACCCACGGGGGCCCCGGAGGCGCCGCCGGTCAGCAGCATGCCGGCTGCCGAACCACCGGCAGCGCTCGTGGCTGCGCGGGCTGAGCGCGCCGCGGAGAAGGAGAAGGAGGAGGACTTCAACGACGTGCTTGCAGGGAGCGGCGTCAATCCTGAGGTAACTGCGGCGTATGCGCCGGTCGCTGGTGTCAGCGGTGGCTCTGACGAGTTGATATGGCCCTGCAGGAGGAGTCCCAGAGGCTGTTGGAGGCTCTGCCTGCCGCAAGGGCCACGGGCGTCCGCCATGCACAGGCGCCATTTGTGCCGTTTGTGGACGACGAAATGTTGCGGGAGCGCATCGATCGCATTGGTGAGGAAATGTTGCATTGAGTGTGGGTGCCAGAGCGTAGTTATCTAATGGCAGTCGGCTTGCAGTGTACCGTGTCGGGTTGCGCGAGGGATCTCGCAAGGAAGTGCGAGTGTGTGTCTCGGAAGCTTTGCGCGCATATCTCAAGAATCTTTTGGAGAAGGTTTGTTGAAACTCTCATCCCGGACTTTTTTGCCGGCCGTTTAAACTTATGTATGCATATCTTGCCTAAACGTAGGTCCGACTGATCAGTGAGCATCGGTCCGACATGCTCACGTCCAAGTTTGAGGTGGAGTACACGACAGAAGTACTCAAGCAAGTGCAGATGCTCCGAACTAAGATCGCGGAGTTCTCGAAATTTGAAATTGAACTGGAAAAGAAGAAGGAATCGGCTGCGGCAGAGGCTGCGGCGGGAGGGGTAAGTCTAGTTGGTTGTTATCCGTGCCATAACCATCAGATTGTTTGACAACTTAATTTTTGTGAAGGGTGGCAAGAAGACAAAGAAAGAAAAGCATGAGCGAATGGTTATGGAAGTTGACCCGGCAAACAAGGCGCGGGATAATCTCTCGACTGTTGTTAAAGGTCTTGGGCGACGGTGAGTTAGTGTGTATTGAAATGGATGGTAGCATCACTCTATTAATGAATAGAAATGGTTTAGGGTGTAGCGTCCATCTCTCTAACACTGTCCCTTGTTTTGCAGAAATCCTCAGAAGGTTGTCGGGGTGAGTTACGCGGCTTGCGTGCATGAGCTATGCCGGCAAGGTCTGGCGGCTCCTGTCTCACTTCCTATTCGTTACGCAGCAGCCCGATGCCCACAAGGATCCAACCCGAAATATTGGCAATGCAGGAGTACAGGGTACGTGCCTCCGGGTGTTATTATCTATCTCTCAATGCTGGGAACTTACATTTGTTTTCTTGTCGAACTGTAGGACGCTCAAGGCAAAAGCTTTCACCCAAAGACCTTTTGTTTCTGCTCGAACAAGACCCAGAATTCGCGATGCGGTTGTCGCAATTGCGAATTCAGTGGCTGTCCATGTCTCGTCAGGAAAAGACATCGACAGTGTGATTAAAATGGAGTGGAAGAAGTCAAGCTAAATCGTCACTGGGGTCACGAAACATATGACACATATCGTTTCGTTATCAGGATTTCAATTGCTCTAATTACTTCATCCTCCCTTATCTATTTGTACTTCGACTTACGTGTGTGAGTGTTGCGATCACATGCAGTGATCACTCCAAACGCAGTAGATAGATCTCACTACTGACGCGCATGTATGAGCGCGTGTAGTGTCTACAATTTACCTATAGCAAGGTTGAATCGTGTTCCACGCGCAAAATTCGGAGTGGTGCACATAAACGTATTAGCAGTCACATTTAACCGTGCAACTTGTGCCACAGTTTTGTGTTAAACGAAAGTGACGTGTCGACAGGACGATCCGTCTCATAGCTCAAGGCAATGGACGGCCACATTACAAATAATTAATACATGGATGGCGTGCGTGTCGGGGTGAGAATTTTTTGCGTACACTCATTGGTGGCATAGCAAGTTCTTTGAGGGACTTCATTCTGGTCCAGTCCCCTATTCAGAACATCACGACGCGAGCGGTCGGTCCGTACCGACGCGCTGGCCGACAAAGAGTGAATTGGTGACTGTGCGCTCAGAGGGTGGGCCTCCAAGCACTCAGGAGTTGTACTGTCTGCTTCGTAATGCCATCATCATTGCGTCTAGACGAGCGGTGGTTTTGAATACCATGGATAAGTAAATATTTTCCAAAGCATTCCATAATAATTCAACCAATTCTTATTATGTAAGCCCGATATTTGCGGTGTTGTGCTCGGTCGTCAGCAAAATTGTGCCACCCTCACCCACTGCGGCTGGTCGCACCAAAAACCGAATCCCTTTTATTAATGTGAAGTGTGTTTTTTTTTTCTGAAAGTCACTATTTGAGGCACCATGAAGTTGGCGGTGCTTTTTCTCCTCGCCCTCGTGGCGACGGCGTACGCGCGCCCTGCGGCCGTGAACAAGGCACGTTGTTGTGATGTACTTTGGTTTGATTGTCCTCATTCTTACCCTCCCTTATTAATGTCGCAGCGCGCACTCGGAGGCAACGACGTTGAGATTGTTGAGACTGGCGATGGTGTGATCATTGTGTCTGGGGATGCGCAGTTTGGCGGCGACGAGGCGGAACCTGACGGCCTGCCGAAGGACGACACCCCCGCAGTCACAATCCCCGAGGACGACGGCGACGTCGCGGTGCCTGACAACGACGGCGAGGACGATGTCGCGGTGCCTGACGACGCCGACGACGACGACGACGTCGCGTACGATGGCGGTGAGGAAACCGATGATGAGGACACGGACGAAGCCCCCGACGCCGACGCCGACGACGACGTCGCGTACGATGGCGGTGAGGAAACCGATGATGAGGACACGGACGAAGCGCCCGAGGATGGTGAGGGGGATTACGTGGGCGGCAATGAAGGGGACGATGTGGCGCCGAATGCGTCGGATGACGGCGAGGACGACGAGTTCGACGGCGCGCCCGCGGGCGACGACGAACCGATGAACGTGCCGACGGGCGAAGACAACGCGGACGCGTGGGACGAGGGCGACGAGGCCCCCGAGGACGGCGACATGAAGCCCCCTCACCACGGCCCGATGCCCCCGCCGCCGCACCACGGCCCGTTCCCCCCGCCGCACCACGGGCCGTTCCCCTTCCCCCCGCCGGGTCCCTTTGGCCCGCACGGCCGCCCCTTTGGTCCCTTTGGACCCTGGGGACCGCACGGCCACCACGGCCACCACCGGTTCTGGGACGCCAAGCCGCTGCGCTTCATGCGCCACTGGCCCCTTGCCGGCCGCATTGCGTTCCTCGTGGGTGTGGGCGTCGCCGCACTCGCCGCGCTCACGGCCCTCGCCTGCTGCCTGCGCGCGCGCTGCCGCTCGAAGGGTGCCAATGCCCGCAACAACGTCCGCGCGCACATCCGCTACACGCCCCTTCCCCTCGCGGACTCGCCGAGCGACAAGAAGGCGCCGGTCGACTGGAACACGGTCTGAGCGCAGGCAGCACCCCGCGCCGTGCCAGGGGCCGCCACGACATGGCCGTCTGTGTGATTTTCGCTGCTTGTGTGTGCAATCTCGTGCGCCGCGTGGCCAGTCGGGCGCCTGTTTCGCGCAGGTGTTTTGGGAATTTTGTTTTGGGAATTTTAATTACATCGCTTTTGCGCAAGAGTGGTTGGCCAGTGTGTGCTGCGCTTGCTCAACTTCGTCACAGTCCACGCGTGTTGCCGTGGGCCCACTGAACGTGCACAGTCGTGTTCATTGTCACCGCGTGCGCTGCAACTCGACAATTTCGGCCTTGAGCTTGGCGCGCTCTTCCCGCTCAAACCGGAGCTCGCGCTGGAGTGCGGCAACTTCGCTCTGCAGCAACACGCGCAGCTCGGCGAGTTCCTTGCGCAGCGACGCAACGTCGTCCGAGGAGGATGACGAAGACGAAGGGGCGGCCGAAGGGCGCGTGGCGGACGAGGCTGTGCGGTCGCGGAGTGCCGACGGCTGGACGGCTGGGGGCTCCTCCTGCTGGCAAATCAGCCATGAGCACCCACAGGCAATCGCATGTGCGAATGACACACGCACGCAGACTCAATTGGGCGCACAAAGAGGACACACGCACACGCAGATCCACAGCAGACACCACCACTCCATCCGATTGATTGCCACACCTTCTTTGCTTCGACGGGCTTGACTGGCGCTGGTGCCGATGCTGCCGCCGCCGGCTTCTCCTCCTGCGTACGATTGGACGGCATGTGCGCATTGAGCACCAGTTCGATACAACAACGGCAGACCCCAACCCAAAGGTCACTAGACCAGCACAGCTCGCGCGCACCCGCACATACGCAACACACATCACACGAAAAACATCCGCACACGCGCGCTCTCGTCGCCAATGCAGGCGCACCTCGTCCTCATCGTCCGACCCAAAGATGCGCGACGAACGCGCCGGCAATCGGCTCCCCCGCGCCTTCTTTGGCCTGTCGAGCGTCGCGTGATGCAGACGCGCCTGCGCCCCCTCCGCCTCCGCAGCAGGCGCCGGCGCAGGCTTCTCCTCCTCCTCCGTCTTCGCCGATGTAACGGGCGGCTTGGCGCGCACCACCGGCGGCGGCGCCTTCTTCACCTCCTCCTCCTTCTTGGGGACGTCTGCGGCTGGCTTTGGCGCGGCGGCGGGCGCGGGTGGCCGGCCCGGGGGCGCCGCCTTCTTCGCATCCTCCTCCTTGTCGTCGGCCTTGGGCATCATCGACATGCGCACCTTGGGTCCCCACGGCGTGCCGGCACCCGCACCGCCCGCGGGCGCCTCTTCCGCGGGCTTGGGGCGCACGGGCGGCGGCTGCTTTGTGGCGGCCGCAGCAGCAGCAGTCGCAGAGGGCTTCGCGAGCACTGGGGGAGCAGCGGCGGCGGGCGCGGGCTCGTCCTTCTTGGCGGGGACGGGGACGGGCGCCTTTCCAGCGCCAGGCACGGGCATCGGCAGCTTGAAGCCCATTGGCTTGGTGGCCTGCGCAAGCACGGGCTCTTCCTCCTTCTTGACCTCCGCGGCGGCGGCGGCCGGGGGCGCGGGCGCGGGGCCTTTTGACGCCGGCACAGGGGCAGCGACGGGCGCGGGCGCAGCGGCGGCCTTCGCAGGCACCGCGGGGGCGGGCTTCTTGGCGTCTGCCGGCAGCGGAACGGCCTTCTTCTCCGCGACGGGAGGGGCGGGCGCAGGACCCTTCTTCTTCACCTCGGGCTCCTCGTCCGGGAGCGCCTCGGCAAAGTTCGAGGGGAACAGGCCCGACTTGCCGTTCAGGTCACCCTGCGCCCACCCCTCGCCCACAGACGTCACGTTCGTGATGACGTCACCCACGGCAAACGTCAGCTCGTCTGGGTTCTCCGCCGTGTAATCAAATGTCGCTCGCATGCGCTTCTCGCCTGCCGCGTGCACACGGAGGAAGAGTGAGCAAACCGCGGCAGGCAGGGCAGTGCACAGCACAACGCACACTCGCGCATGATGCAGCGTGCAGCACGCACACACACGCGCAAAAGACACACAATAACACACACGCACACCACAGACATTGCACCACATGCATCACACAGATGCAAAACACACGCACGCACACGCACAACAACACACATGCAGGACAAGAGAAAGCAGAGGCCACCCACCGGGCTTTTTGCGAATGGGCAGGGCGTAGGCGGGCTGGGACGCCTGCACACGCACACAGAAGATAAGACGCTTGCGGTAACAAGTGAGGCAGGAACACTCCTATTCTGACAGCCATGCGGCGCCCACCTCGGGCTCCTTGGGTTCCGGCGCAGCCGCGGGCGCAGGCGCGGGTGCGGCCGACTTGAGCTTGGCCCCGCCGAGAATGTTGCCAAACCCAACGCCCATCGCCTTCTTCGGCTTAATCTCCACCGCAGGCTCCGGCTCCGCGGGCTTCTGCGCGGCGGGTGGTGCGGCCGCCGCAGACGCCGCGTCGTCTTCTTCGACCACGACAAAGTTCGAGGGAAAGAGGCCCTTCTTGCCGCCCACCGAGCCCTCCCACCAGCCCTCGGCCACCTCGCGCTCCACGTCCACTATCGTACCGGGCTCAAGGTCAATTTCGTCCGGCTGCTCCGCGGCAAAGCTGTGCACGACGCGCGCGCGTTTCCGGCCCGCTGCGGCGCCTGCGACAAAAACGCAGATGCCCTCAGTACCACGCAGAAAGTGGGCAGTTGAGCGGCATGGGGCCAGACAGCCGACTTCTGGGACAAGAGGTGAAATAGCACCCGACGAGGCCAGATGCAAACACGCAAGGGGCGATGGCTGCTCCTCCGCAGGGAGAGTGCGCTTGACACCGTTGTCAGAGCACGACGCTACTGCGACCAATTCCCACGGCAGACTCACTCTTGGCGGCGGCGGGTGGCGGCGGTGCGGGGCCTTTGGACACGCTCGCACCTCGCACGAGGCCTGCAGCGGCCGCCGTGTTCGTGTTTGTGCGCTCGCGGGGTGGCGGGGGCTCGTCCGCGATGACCTGCACGAAGTTGGCGGGAAAGATGCCCCGCCGGCCATTGAGCTCGCCCTCCCACCAGCCCTCGTCAATCTTCGCTACGACGACAATGATGTCGTTCGCTTGGAACGAGAGCTCGTCGTCATTTTCGGCGTCGTAGCTGAAGTCGGCCTTTGCGCGCTGTTGCGCTGTTGATGTGCACATTGCCCAGTGAGCCATTTGAGATTGCACCCCTTTTCGCACACACCGAAACTGGGCGCACGCACAGCGTGACATCTCTGCGCCCACACAATTGCAACACACAATTCTCACCCATGGCGGACTAGGGCTTCGGCACGCGGGTGGCGGGGGGTCCGGTGCGGTTGTGCCAAGCCGCACAACACGCGCACACTCGTACACACTCGCACACACAAACACACACAAACACACACACACACACGTGCGCAGACGAACGCAGACAGGCCCACACAGCCGTTCTGGGTTGCCTTTCGAGAAGTGCTTGATGCAGAGCATGAACACACATGCAAGCAAAACACTGCAGACTCAGCCGGCGCACATGATCTGGAAAATTAAATTTTTCTGGTAGAATTTGGTGGCGTTCCAATTCAGCCTTGCAAGTAACGCGGGGGTGGGTCTGGTCACGTGATCCGCGGCGGGCGAGTTTGCAATGCTGCGAACATCCTGTGAACGCTCGTGTATTCGCTGCCACTACTGCGCCGCGGGCTGCTTGCCGGCCGCAATCGGATGGCCGAGGCTCTTCCGGCGAACCTCAAACACCTGCATGCAGAGCGATGGTGTTGGTACTGGCGCGCAGACACAAGCGAGCCAACGAGGCGAAGGGGCGACAAGGGCACCGACCTCCTGAATGGCCTGGCGGAAGCAGTGGAAGTTGTAGTCGATGAGGCCGTGCTTCTCAAAGTTCTCCTCTCGCAGGAGACACACCAGCGCAAGATACCTGCAGACATAATAACAAAAGAGCGTCAGTCCCACGGCGCAACACGCACAGCAGCAATGCCGTAGCACGCACCGGTTGACCTCGCGGAGGTAGAGAACCATGCCGTTGTTGAGCTTGATGATGGACGCCGACGCGCGATCGTACGCAATGCATTCCACGTCATCCTTCATGCTGCGGAAGGAAATGCAGGTGAGCACGCTCTCGGGACGATAACAGGACCGCCGCGCCCCACACACCCGTAAATGCAGGACACGTCAATGACAACGTCAATCATGTCGCTCGAGAGCTCGTAAGACTGCATGTCAACGGGCGAGCTGTCTGTCGCAATGTAGATCTTGCTGACGACGTCGAAGAGAAACGCCTTCTCAATGCCAGAGTTCTGCGGAGAAGTATCGTTGGCAGGACGCAAACGACGTGCAGACACACCGCTGCAACAACGCACGTCCCACGCGGAATTTGATGCAAGCTAGCAAGGCCAGAGGCATCGAAGCGACGCGCCATTCGTACCGAAATGAGGATGTTGAGGAGGTTTTCGAGCGTCGGCAGTTGCGGAATGAGCTTCTGGACGACCTTGCTGAAGGCCTCGAAAATCGAGTGGTCGTAGATGCTCGTGAGGTAAAAGCTGAGGTGGATGTGGCCAAGGCCGGCGTCTGCGAGCTCATCGAGTGCGCGCTGGTGGATGTCCCGCTGTGTCTCTGCGGGTTTGAGAGAAGAAATGCACTCAGAACTACTGGTACAGCAGGTACATTGCACGCACATGCACACACGCGGCACCAAAAAAAAAGCAGCACACGCAAGCCCATCCACTCCCTCTTACAGTCATTCTCCGTACTCTAACCCCCCACGCACGCCATCATATAAAAAAAAAAAAGCAGCAGCACGCAGCAACACACCAATCTTGTGGTCGTCGGAGAGGCCGTCCACCTTGTGGATGAACACCTCGAATGTGATGTGCTTGTTCACCTGTCCAGACATCCGGGAAAGTGTGCGCCGCATAAGCTATGGGGAACCATTGTCGCCCGCCATCGGACGCAGTGGCCACACGCAACGGCACCGTCAACAGGCCATCGAAGCAGCCAACACACACACGCACACGCACACACGCACACACACACACACACACACACAACACACACGCGCGCACACACACACACGCACACACACACACACATGCACACACACACACACACACGCACGCACACACGCTCACTCACACACACACACAAAACACACACACGCACACACACACAACGCACACACACACACACACACGCACACACACACACACACACACGCACGCACACACTCACTCACACACACACACACACACACACACACAAAACACACACACGCACGCACACACGCACACCTTGTGGGCCTTGGTGACCGTCATAAAGAGCTTCGAAAGCGCCTCCATGTAGTCATCCTGGGCGTCAATCACGAACACGAGCGCACCGCAGCCGCTGAAGATGTTGTCCGAGTCGAACGTCGGGTCGAAAAAGTCGATCTGTCCGGGGAAGTCCCACACCTGAAACTGCACAAACGAGCTGTTCGAAATGTCTGCAGGGAAATGGCAGGGTGAGCGAGCAGACTGGCGAGCAAACGGGTACCAAAACACAGGGGCCAGCGCCAGCAACGGCAGGGTGAGCCGACTGGCGGACAGAGGGCAGCAAACACAGAGGCCAAGCTTCCATTCGCGGCCACGCACCGCTCTTCACGATTTTGCTCGTGCTCTCAAGGAACAGCGTCTCGTTCGGCGACATCTTGTGAAAAACGACCTTCTGAATCGACGACTTGCCGCTCCTGCGCACAAGACAGTGAGCAACCGACAGGACGCGTGAAGCCAGGCGTACGCGCAAAAACGCACCGCCGAAGCCCCATGAGAAGAATGCGCGGCTTCGACTCGCTCCCATTCACGGCGTTGCCATCGTAGTCTTCGTTGTACCTGGAGGCAAAAAACAAAGCAGTGAGCACGCGAACATGGGTCTGTTGCGGTGCGCTGGCAGCGAATGCGGCGCTTCCACACAGGCGCCACAGGCAAATGGACTTTCGAGTGACATGCGGCATGTGCGAAAACAGCGTGGGCATACGTTCACTCGCACATATGAGGTGCCACCCACTGCAGCTCATTGGCAAACGACGAGCTGTACCCTCCAAGCGACTCGTCATCGTGCGCATACTCGTCGTACGACTGCGCAGCAAGGCCAATGCCCTCGTAAATACCGTGCCGCACGGGCCACATTTGCGCTGCAGGTGCCATGAAACCCACCGTCATGTTGCCGCACAGCACACGCGGTGCGGGCGCTCCGTGCTAGGTGAAAGGAGCAGGGAAACAGGGCACGGGGCACACAGCACGGACTTTGGCGATCGCAAAAAGGAAGCTCAACACCGCGGAAGAGAAATCATCACATGATGCGCCTGCAATCAACCCACCCCGGATGCGCACGTGATCACTGTTACAATTGTTACGCGCGCGGTTTGAAAATGTTCCAGCGCCCCTTCCGCTCTGCTGTCGTCGTCCTTCGCGCTGCGTTCCTTTGCCCGAATGCGGGGCCCCATTGTCCTCTACCGCGCGCTCATACGGACGGTGCGCCGCTTTCCTCGCAGAGTCGGCGACAAGATAATGTGGGTTGCGGTGTCTTGATTCACCCCGTGCTGTGCGCTGCTGACGGCTCTCCCCGCAGCTTCAACATTCGCGACGCATACGCGCACCGTCGCTTCGAGACCGATCCGGGAGCGATTGCGGCACACATTGACGAGGGCTATCGCGTGCTTGCGGCTCTGCAGACACTGGCCAGCGCGCCGCCTACCGCCCTTGCTCGCCTGCGCAGCCACGGCGCGGACGGCGAGGAATAGGACGGACGCGGGGCTGAGCAGCGTGGGAGGCCGGGGGCGATAGGTGCATTGGAAGGGCGCGGAAATGCGACGTGGCGCAGGCCGGCAACCGGGCGTGCAGCGCGACGATGTCGCCGCGCGGCCGAACGAACTGCCGGTGCAAATGCTGCGCCAGGCGCGGCAGTCGGGTGCGCTGAACATGAGCAACCGCGGACTCACGGCGGTGCCGCGGAGCGTCTGGACACTGGAGACGGAGCCGCCGCCGCCGCCCGCCGCCGTGTCGCTCGAGGGCAGCGATGACCGGTGGTGGGAGTTGACGGACCTCACGAAGCTCATCATGGCCGGCAACCAGATTGCCGAGATCCCGGAGGACGGGCCGCCGTGCCTGCCGCACCTCGCCCTGTGGGACGTGGGTACCGTTGTGCGTGGTGTATTGCACCCTCCGCCCCCTTCTCAGCGGCACGTGTGCGCAGGCGCGGGACAATGTGCTTCGGTCGATTCCGCGGTCCATCGGTGCGCTCGAGCGGCTGTCGGTCGTGCACTTTGAGCGCAACGCCCTCAGCGCCGTGCCTGCGGAGCTCTTTTCCTTGCCAAACCTCGCCGTTGTCCACCTGGAGAACAACGCCCTCGCGGCCATCCCCGAGTTTGACGCATCACACCGTATTGAGGAGCTGGTGAGGACGCATGTGCACAGCGCGTGTACGCGTGTGTTTATGTTTGCGTTGCGTACGTGCGTCTGTGTATCTGGAAGTAGTTGGCAACTGCCATACAGGAGGTGCAGGAAAAATTTATGGCTCACATGCGTGTGCGGCACGCAGTACCTGTCGCACAACCGGCTCGAGGCGCTCCCCGCTTCGATCGGGCGACTGAAGGGCCTGCGCAAGCTGTGCCTGGGCCACAACTGCATTGCGTCCCTCCCGCAGACATTCGGACTGCTCAAGGCCCTCGCAGAGCTCGAGCTCAACGACAACCGCATCGCGGGCGCCCTCCCCCTGGAGATTGGGCTCATGGCGGGCCTGCAGCGCCTCGACTGCCGACACAACAAGATCACCGAGGCGCCCATCTTCGTGCGGGGGCGCAACGCACTGCGCGAGCTGTACCTCGGTTACAACGCCATTGCATCCCTCGAGGGTCGTCTGGGCGCGCTGGCCCAGCTGTCCGTGCTGGACGCGCGCGACAACCGCCTGCAATCGCTGCCCGTGGAGGTGGCCGAGCTGCGCGAGCTCAAGCGCATCGATCTCACGAATAACGACATTAGCGACCTTCCGCCGGAGCTCGGGCTACTTAGCGGCCTTAACGCGCTGATCCTGGACGGCAATCCGCTGCGAAAGCTGCGCCGCGAGATTGTGCAGCGCGGGACAGTGGCCGTGCTGCAGCACCTCAAGTCAAAGCTCGAGAGTGAGTGTGCGCGGCGCGTCGCTCGATCGAACTCGGCACATCTTACTTTCCGTCCGCACTCCGCAGACCCCCCGGAGCACCTTGCCTCTGCGCAATCGGCGCCGTCGCACAGTTTGGACGCCCCTGCGGCCCCGACACTCCACGTGACTTCGTCGGCTGCGGGTGGTGCGCGCATGGATGTCGAGGTGAAGGGAGCCGGCCGCCGCGCCGTGCAGTTCTCTGGCAAAGGCATTGCGGACGTTCCGCAGGACGTGGCCGACGCGTGCGCAACCGCGGCCAAGGTGGACCTGAGCCGCAATGCGATTGCCGTGTGGCCCGCGTGCCTGGCTACCGCTTCGCTCGCCGCCCTCACGGACCTCTGCCTCGCTCACAACCGGCTGACGGCGGTGCCCCTCGGCGCGCTGCGGGCCCTCCCGTTCCTCGTGCGGCTCGACCTCGGCCACAATGCGCTCATCGACCTCCCCGCGACCGTCGCCGAGCTCGCGTCCCTTGCGGAAGTGTACCTGCCCTTCAACCGGCTGCGCGCCATCCCCGCGGCCCTGCTCGCCGTGCGCCCGCTTGCGACCCTCGTCGTGTCGAACAACCAGATCGAGGCGCTCGACGGCGACGCACTTGCGCGCATGCCTGCGCTCGCCCTCCTGGACGTCTCGAACAACAACATTGGCACGGTGCCTCCCTCGCTGGGTCTCTGCAAGTCGCTGCGGTCGCTGTCGATCGAGGGCAATCCGTTCAAGGTGCCGCGCCCGCAGGTCGTGCAGAAGGGCACCGTGGCCGTGCTCGAGTATCTGCGCGACCGCATTCCGCGATAGCACAGATCATTCGCACACGTGGTCACTAAACGGGTGTTGAATGTGCGGAGTACTTTACTGCGCTCTGCCGCCAGGGCCACGCACGCAGCACACACCGCAATCACACCCCTGCCACCGGCACTCGGCACCAGCGGCCGTCACGTGACGCTGCCGTCACATGATGGTGTTGAGGCCAAAATCGAAGGGCTCGATGTCGTCGATGGTCGGCTTGGGCGGACGCCGCTCCACGAAGAGACGCTCAGGGAGGCTCAGGATGGTCGCGCCCGTCTTGCCCAGCTGGCCGACATTCACCTGCACAATAAGACCGAGTTGTTTGGCCCGCATTCACTCACAGCGCATGCACACGAGGCGTGACAGCGGCCGCCACAGCACCGCCACACGCACCCCTGTCACGTCGCGCAGCAGGCACTTGAAGAGGTCGCGCTGCTTCTTCTCGGCGGGCTCGGCGGCATACGCAGTCAGAAACGCCTGCGGTCACGTGGGTCAGCAAAGTAAGGGTTCCAGGAACTTTCAGCCAGGTACACACCGTCAGAGGTCCGTCCTGCAGGTGCGCAGCGGCCTGCAGCGAAGCGCGCGCAGCGTCTGTGCGGCGGAACATCGCCCCAAACGCCGCGTTGAGGGTCGCGATCGTTTCCCCGAGCGTGTCTTTGTGCTGTCCGTGGAAGCGCACAGCCTGCACGCGGAGGGATCAGCAGGCGCATCGCGCAAGGCGCACGCGGCTCCACACCACGCACCTGCACGCAGGCGGCAACAAGGTCGCCCGCGAGAAGGCCGTGAAACGAGGGGAGCTCGGCGAGGACTGGGATGAGGCGCTGCCAGAGAAGCAGCCCGTGTCCGCACGCCTGCGAGTCGCCCTGGAGCACGAGCCACAGGGCCATCGAGAGCAGCGGCTGGGAGAGCGCCTGTCGACGGGCCAGTACGGCGCAAGCAGCAGTGGACGCCGTCAGTGTGGGAGGGCAATCGCAGCACACACCAAGAACAACACACCGGGGAGGAGAGGAAATGCTTGCATCGAATCATGGGCGCCTCCTCGGCCGCCGACAGAGGCTCTGCAGGACATCCCATGCGGAGGGTGAGCGGGTGCTGCGTTCGGCGTAACATGCCGGTAACAGTCCATTTCGCTTCCCTAGACCCGCTTCAAGCACGCGCGCCCACCTGGCGTATTGGCCACGCTGCTCTGCCGGCTCGACGCCCCACGTGACCTGTCCCGCCCACTAACGCCGGCGATGCGAAACAGCGCCACTTTGGGGAAGAGCAGGTCGAGGAAGTCGGCGCACTCGCGGGTTGCGTCGCGGAGCATGCGCTCCTCGATGACCTCGATCGACTCGAGCGTGTCGTCATCGCTCGTGCCGTCATCCAACTTGTGAGCTCTGTGGGCCGTGCATTAGCGTGTGCGTGTGTGTGTGTGGGTGTGTGTGTGTGTGTGTATTCTCGCA
>CALSCQ010001792.1:0-24904 GCA_943704525.1 Pigoraptor vietnamica | reverse complement strand
CGACTCACGGGCTACTAGCTGCACTTTGTTTGGTACGAATATATGCAATATTAATGGAGATACGAATCAAAACGTGAAATCGTAAAAAGTGTTATTCTCAACGCGGCCCGACTTTAAAGAGCGTCTCCAATCCGCCATTTTACAAATAGTAAGGCGTAACCCCCACCATGCATGGTGAGCGGTTCCTGGTATCACGACCGCAAGTGACGTCACAATTTTCCAACGTTTGGTTTCTCAAGTTGCCAACGCCAACTTTTTTGCGTCCGTCCATCGAGGCATCCACTGTCGCGGAAGCGCATCGGTGCGTACGTAGCCATGGCACAGCAGTGGGAGGTGATTAAGTTGACCGCCGAGGATGCACGGAGGTTCGGGGACGAGGCTGACGCTGCGGAACAGCGCCTCAAGGGGCTGACCGCGCGGCAGCAGTTGACGTCCGCTGAGGCCGAGGAGTTGAAGAGGCTGCCTGACGTGGTGAAGGAGCTGCACGACAAGGCGAAAGCCGAGAAGGAGCGTATGGACATGCTGATCGAGCTCGCGATGAGGGGTAGGTCCTCTTCGTATTCGTATTCTGTACCCTCACGTCAGCCTGTCGTGCTTTCAGACTCCTTGCATCGCACAATCCCTATCATATTTCGTATTCTGTACCTGCAGCCTGTCGTGCTTTCAGACTTTTTATTGCATCGCACAATCCCTTACGCTCATCCCGTCCTCGTGCAGGGAATGCGGGCGGAGCGTCGGGTGGTGGGTAGTTTGCATTCCAGCCTTTTGTTCTTTAGCCATCAAGCTGCACTGCAGTCGCTTATGTGACTCTTGGGTCGGTTTTTCGCTTGAGCGTGTGCTTCAGAGTGCTTCGTTGCTGCCTACCCGTATGTATTTATTGTTACACATGTTTTGTGTAAATCCCTTTTTGCCTGCTGTTCATAGGCAAACGGACAGCAAGTGCGATGTCTGGCGACGACGAGGTGCCGGAGGTGAAGAAGCAGAAATGTGGGTCGTTTACTGTTTGGGAGAGAGATCTCGCTTTGCTGGCGACCATGGTTTGGCTCGTTGGGCTTGGAGCTTGTCTGATATTCCCTTGACTAACTTCCAGTGGTGGAGAAGGCGCCAGTCCCCTCACTTGGTGAGTTGGTTTCGCTAGTGATCTATCGGCGCTCACTTGCCTGTATTGCCCGCTCTCCTTCTTAGGCCGGCAGTCGTGTGTCATTATGTTTGCGTGTGTTACTACAGTGTGCCAGTATCGGTGTGTCTCTACGCGATTGCCGGCGAGGGGTAGTTGCGCCTTTCTTTGTCGCATGACTGCCGACGTTCCGCAATGCACTCGCCTGCATTTGCTAATTGCACGGCATCCATGCGTGCATGTTAACTTTGCAATATTCTGTGCACGTCACTGCAGAGGCACGCAGTGCCGGAGGCACTCTATTTCGGCGGGTCGTAAACTGGGGTGAGTATACGAAATGTTTTCGATTGACCCCTCTACGTCGTGTATACTCATTACGCGTTTATTGCCCTCGTTTAGATCTGCAGAGTATTTTCGGGAGGAGCGATGCCTCCGTCGACCCAGTTCCTGCCCACCCTGGTCAGCAGTCGCGCGCAACCTGTCATAGATGTATGCCATGCTTAAATCGAGTGTTGTGCTCGTCACGTGATGTGACCGTGCCCGTGTTTCTAAACACTGTTTTGCCGCGGCCCTTCGAAAGCTGCCTTCCTCGGGCGCATCACGAGGCGGATTGGCTGTTTCGTACTTGTAATCATGCCCTTGCGTCTTGTAGGCGATTCTCGTGGTGAACCGGCGTGGACGCGTGATGGAGGTATCGTCTGGCGTGAACATTACACGTGACACGCTATCTCTCTCGGTTGGCTTGCTTCTTCTAATAGTACGATCTCTGTGGTGTTGCGTTTTTGTGTGGCCAATGGTATGCGTCGTGCTCAATCTTACTTCGGTGATGACTGAGATTGTTGTACTAACGTTGCCCAGGTCGATTTGGCGAAGCTTCGTCACTTCGGCAAGCGATATCGTGCACGGCCAGCGCGACGTGCAAGACGCTGTCGGACCCAATGGAATGGTGCGAACTGCCATTTCCAGCCATCCAGCCACAGGCTCGGATGACGCGTCGGTTTCGGCCTGCAGTGACCGCTGGCCGCTTCCGTTATATGGGCCGCGAGAGCTTTGCCCCGCTGGTCCAGCAAGTCTCTGAACTGGCCCGCCGCGAGTGTCTGAACGTTTATGGAACGAAAGGGTGCGGCAAGTCGCATCTTCTCGCCGCATTGGCCGTGTTTCTCCTGCGTGAGGGCAAGCGCGTCGTATACGTGCCAGCGTCGAACATGTTTTCCCAACCGACTGTCCTCGCGCAAGCGGTTGCAGTTGCGTTTTTTGACGTACGGGACGTCCTACGATGTCTCGAGGTCTCTAAGAACGTCGACGAGGTGGTCGAGGTACTCCAACGATGGGGAACAGATGTTATACTAATCGTTGATCAGATGAATCCCACCTCGGAGGGCTCGGAGCGGAAAGCGCACGGACAGGGGAAGGCCCGGACGCAGACGGAAAAGAGAATCTTCGACGTCCAGGTTGCCTATAAGATATTCGGTTATTCTGCGAACAACGACTTTGTGCGCGGGGTTGACTGCGAGGATCGTCGAGTAGGCCAAAGAGATTTTCCTTTGTTTGGCGGGTTTTCGGAGGTGTGTTATGATGTGGTTTGCTACTCCTCAATAGTGTCTTTCGGTGCTAACGTCCGCTTCTCTGTATGCCGAGTTTGGAGCCTGGCTGGCGCACTGCGGGGGATGGGAAGAGCTGGGCCCTGTCGTCGACGACATTAAGGAGGAGACTGGCCGGCTACCGTTGTATTGTGCAAAAATTCAGGAGGCCCTCGAGGTTGTACGCGCCAACGCCAATGATGGAGGAAGTGGCGAACCGGACAACAATAGCGTTGGCGAGTCGTCGGACTCTTCGATGGATTCGGTCGACGAGCCGGACGACGATAGCGTTGGCGACTCGTCGGACTCTCCGATGGATTCGGTCGAGTCGAGCGGCGAGGCGGAAGACGATAGCGTTGGCGACTCGTCGGACACTGTGATGAGGGATTCAAATGAGCCATCGGTCGTCCACGAGGATTCGGTCGAGATTGATAGTGGTGCGGCCTCGTCGGGCTCGACGATGAGCGGCGCCGATGAACCGTCGATTGTCGAAGTGGAGGCGGTCGACTCAATGCAGCTTAGGGCCATTCGCGGCGAGCTCAAAAAGTTCTGGGATGATGTGTCTTTTCAGGCGATCAAGTTTTTTTCGACCGTCAGCGGTCCTGAGCGCGAGAGTCGCGTGAGTGCCACGAAAGTTGCTCTCGGTGGTCTCGACGTCAGCGCGCTTCACCAAGCGGGCGCCACGAAAGAACATGTCGATCATCGCCACTTCTTCATCGACGCGCAGGGCCAGATGCGGTGCGTCTCGGGCGTTGCGAAATCGGCGTTCATGGACGCCTTGCTGACGTATGCTGCCAATCGACGTTCGTACGCATTGCAACCTGATTGGTGGAAGATAATGGGTCTTGCCGACCGGTCGTCGAAGGGCCTCATGGTCGAAGAGTCGGTGTTACAGAAACTTGGGCGGGATGGGCTCTCGCGCTGGGCTGGTGACGTCCGATCATCCTGCAGTCGAGCGTTTTGCCGACGTTGCGTTTTCCGATGCTCAAAAGCGTCTTCCTAATGTCCTCTTTGTGCCGAACACCCGGGCGCTGCAATTTATCGATGCGGTTTTTTTTGCCGACTCTCCTACTGGCGCTCCATTCTCGCCAACTCCACCCTGGCCTGTGAAGAGTGTCTGTATCGTTGCGACCACTCGCCTTCACGAGTCGGGACAGAGTGGTGAGCGCCAGGTTTCTCAGTTGGGCGCGGTCAAGCGGGCTTTTGCTATACAAGTTACTCTCCAGTCGCCGTCGGACCATAGCCATACGATCAATTTCTTTCTTACCGGCGAACATCGTCGCTGGAGTGCGGCATTAGGAGTGCAACTAGAGTGGCACCTCGTCTGGATTATACCGCGCTCCTGTGTGCCCGAAAAACCTGTGAGCAAGCTCGCTTTCGGTGCGCGACTGGGTGAGCTGGAAGTGTTCGAGCACTGCGAGGCCATTGAGGGCATCTTGCCGGACGTTGAACCGTATCTTTGAAGTTTTCGCCACCGCATCCCGCGCAATGAACGTGTGCGCTGTTTACGCTGCAGGTGTTTTACGCGCGCCACACGTGTCGTGCGCACCCTTGCTGTGTGAGTCTTTCGCTGCTCTTTGTCCCCCGGCTCGCGTGGACGTTCACTTTCCGGATGCGCTCCTTCTCTTTTTTGGGGGGGAGGCTCTTTCACGTTCCATGCGCGTATCTCGCGACGTCTGGGTCGTGCGTCGCTTCGTGCCCACACACACACACACACACACACACACACACACACACAGCTACGTGCGCTCTTCCTGCGCTTACCGCGACATGCGCTGTTCCTGTGCTTTCGGCGACGTGCGCTCTTCATGCGCTGACCGCGACGTGCGCTTGTCCTGCGCTTACCGCGACGTTCTTTCTGCGGTTCCGGCGATGCGCTCTTCCTGTGCCTCTTCCTGCACTTATCGCGACGTGCGCTCTTCCTGCGCTTTCCGCGACGTGCGCTCTTCCTTTTCTTACCGCCGCGTCCGCTCTTCCTCTTTCCGCGATGTGCGCTCTTCCTGCGCTTACCGCGACGTTCTCCCTGCGGTTCCGGCGATGCGCTCTTCCTGTGCCTCTTCCTGCGCTTACCGCCTCGTGCGCTCTTCTTGCGCTTACCGCGACTTGAGCTCTTCGTGCACTGACCGCGACGTGCGCTCTTCCTGCGCTTACCGCCTCGTGCGCTCTTCGTGCGCTGACCGCGACGTGCGCTCTTCCTGCGCTTACCGCGACGTGCGCTCTTCCTGCGCTTACCGCGACGTGCGCTCTTCCTGTGCTTTCCGCGACGCGCGCTCTTCCTTGCTTACACAGCGACGTGCGCTCTTCCTGCGCTTTCCGCGACGTGCGCTCTTCCTTGCTTACACAGCGACGTGCGCTCTTCATGCGCTTTCCGCGACGTGCGCTCTTCCTGCGCTTTCCGCGACGTGCGCTCTTCCTTGCTTACACAGCGACGTGCGCTCTTCCTGCGCTTTCACAGCGACGTGCGCTCTTCCTGCGCTTTCCGCGACGTGCGCTCTTCCTGCGCTTTCCGCGACGTGCGCTCTTCCTTGCTTACACAGCGACGTGCGCTCTTCCTTGCTTACACAGCGACGTGCGCTCTTCCTGCGACGTGCGCTCTTCATGCGCTTTCCGCGACGTGCGCTCTTCCTGCGCTTTCCGCGACGTGCGCTCTTCCTGCGCTTTCCGCGACTTGCGCTCTTCCTTGCTTACACAGCGACGTGCGCTCTTCATGCGCTTACAGCGACGTGCGCTCTTCCTGCGCTTTCCGCGACGTGCGCTCTTCCTGCGCTTACCGCGACGTTCTCCAGACGTGCTTTTCCTGTGCCTCTTCCTGCGCTTACGGTGGCATGCTTCTCTTCCTGTGCTTACCGCCTCGTGCGCTCTCCCTGCGCTGGCCGCGACGTGCGCTCTTCCTGTGCTTACCGCGACGTGCGCTCTTCCTGCGCTTACCGCGACGTTCTTCCTGCGGAATCGATCCAGACGTGCTCCTCTTCCCTCTTCCTGCGTTCCGACGTGCTCCTCTTCCCTGTCCTCTTCCTGCGCTTACGCCGCTCGGAGTTTTGTGCTTCCGCAACGTGCGCTTTTTGTTGGAAAACCATCCGCGAGCTCTCACGGAAACAAAATTATTTCGCACGAAGCAGTGGGTAACTCGCGTATCCCTGCCATGAATATAAATAATTTCTCATTTGCTTTTGTGCACCTCCTCATGCCCCCCGTGGTGGCCTGGTATCATGGTCGAGGCGGCTGTCCCAAGCAGTCACTGGTATGCACGTAGCTTCACACTGCAGCCCCTAATACCATCATTCCCTATTGTGTAACTGAATGAGTAGACGTCGGTAGTGCGGTATCAAAGTGACAGGTGTCAGTAACCACCGGACAACGGCTGCCGCCGCCGGAAGACGCAAAGCCCGGGCTGAACGCCTGCCAACACTGAGATAACAAGCCGTGTGACCGACTCAGTTCCGGCAACTGGCCGCCGCGGCAGTTCGGGCCACCCGGGCACGCCAAATCAGTGGTGCATTGATACGTGCCGGCAGAGTCAGGAGTCAGGTCTTCTCCGCACGTGCGCCTCTTTGTGGCATACCGGCGCCCCGGCCCCGCCTGTGGGACTCGGCGTCAGGACTGAGTCGGCCGGCGCCAGGGCAGGGCAAGGTCACGTGCCGGTCGTGTTACAAATTGTGAGGCGTAACCCCCACTGTGCATGGTGAGTGCGAGAATGGCATTCATTCAGATGGGAAAGCCCGTTTGAGGCGTTCCTCCCGCTTTCGCGGTAAATATATTGGCATCGGAAATATAATTTATATGGAAAAATTCATACGGAAAATATGAACCGGAAATGGAAGTCCCACGTTTTTGCATGCATTGACAGGCACCGAAATATTTCACACATTTTTGGGGTAACCTCAAATTAATGATGGCACAAATTTTTCCGATGCCCCAAATCGGCACGATCGCCCGAACACATTCGCGGCCGCTTTTTTTTTTCGAAAACTGACATCGCACGCATCGCTTCACGCACCTCGCCTTCAAACCACTCCACCCATAGCACAAACGTCTTATTCGGAAGGGTGCCTTCGAGTAGCGCCTGTCGTTTTCTTCCACATCACCGACTAGTGGAGCAGTCTGTGAATGGGAGGGATCGCAGTGGGAACGTCCGACATCATGTGACGCTAGTCTGCACTTCCAAGCGCGCGCTGCATTTCAAGGGGAGCGTTGTCCGTTGACGGACTCCGCCCCACATGGCAGCCCTCGCTTCCCTCGGCCTCGCCGAGACAAATGACGTCGCGAATGGCGACGAGTGGGCTGGGGAGGATCCCCTTACGACGGCCGCGGCGACCCTCGACGCGAGTGGATTCGTCGTGGAAGAGAAGCATGTGGACGGCTTTGCGGTGGTCGTTGTGGCCACGCGCGTCTCCGACGGCGCACGTTGCCGCATGAAGCTCACAGACGACCCGGCGATGTTTCCCGTGCTCCGCTCCGAATTTGAATTTCTGCAGCGCATCAAGTCCGACAATGTCGTGCGCGCTCGAGAGCTCTTGCCCATCGAGCCAAGCATGCTGGGCATCGTGTTCGACGCGATTCCTTACGAGCCGTTGCGCGAGTTTGTGCAGCAGAAGGGCAAGCTGTCCATCCGCGCGTTCGTCTCGGCCGCCATCCAGATATGCGACGCGATCCAGGCGACGCACGACGCCAAGCTTTGCCACTACGACATCTCCTCGCACAACGTGTTCGTATTGCACGGTGGAGAGGAGAGACGCGTCCTTTTGGCGAACTTCCAGCACGCGGAGTACATGCGCGCGGGCGGGCGATTGCTGATGGCCAGCTCGCCCTCGACGAACTCCCCGTCCGTGAATCGACCGGTCTCACCCGGGCGCGGGTCGGTGTTCAACAGCCCGCGGGATCCGAACGCCGAGAGCGAATTTCCGGGCGATTTTGACGACGTGCTTGCGCACCCGAAGAGCATTGACTATGTGGCGCCCGAGCGGACGCGCCGCGTGAAGCGGGAGCCGGACTACCGCGCCGACCTGTATTCGATGGGGGCAGTGTTCTACGAGATGCTCGCGGGAAGGTGCGCAGGACTCTCTGTGTGCGCGTTCTGCTGGTTACGTGTGCGTGTATGTAATGCCGAACGTGTGGTTGTGCGTGTGGTGCATCACTGTCTGCGCGTTATTGTGATATTTTTCATGCTCACTCCGATCCACATTCGACATTAGGCCGCCCTTCCTCGGTGACGCGTACGCCATCATCCACGCACACATCGCGCGCCCTCCCGACGCACTCAAGCCTCTGGGCGTTCCGGAGTTCATCGACCGCATTGTGCAAAAGCTCCTTCGGAAGGATCCAGACGAGAGGTGCGTGACCCTAACCCATGCAGCTCAGCCTGCGTGTGATAAGCTGCAACGCGTTGTGCCACAACGGAGAACTTCAATGTGCTCCATTGGCATACATAGGCGAGTGTCGTGCCTTCATGTAACCCTGCTGTGCCTGCGTAGGTACCAAAGCGCTCGAGGGGTCCGCGCGGACCTCGAGCAGTTCAAGGCGAGCGGCTACAACGCGCTCCTTTCGACCGCCATTGCGCAGAAGGACGTTCCCTATCGCCTTCCCATGCCCTCGGAGCTGTTCGGTCGCTCGGCGGAGCAGAAGAAGATTGGTGATGCCGTCTCGGACGCCTTCTCGTCCCAGGTACCCCGCGTGGTATTAGTCGACGGCCCGTCGGGTGTCGGCAAGTCGTCGCTCGTTCGCGCGTCTGTCGCCAGCCTTGTCGCGCGCTGCACATACGCCGAGGGAAAGTACGACCAATACGGCGCCGGGCGTCCCTTCAGCGCGATTGTGGACATTCTGGCGCAGATGACGGGTCAGCTGATTGCGAAGACGACGCGGTCGGGCGGAACTGCGCTGCTCGTCACGCTACGCAACGCCGTGGGACGCAACGCGGCCGCTCTCTGTCAGCTGCACCCGCCGATGTCGGCCCTCTTTGGTCGCCTGGTGCGACGGACTAGCAGTGGCATATCGACCGACGGGGCGGCACCAAACCACCATCCGCTGGCCGAGCGTACGTCGAGTGCCACTTCGGGTGGGTCCTCCCTCTCGGCGCCAACATTGGACCCTCCGTCGATCATGGTCCATCCGCCGCCTGCTTCTGGAGATTCGCCGACGTCGTTGGCGGCTGCGCCGTCGGCCGCGAATATCAGCAACCTCATGCTGCGACTGCAGAATGCGTTCTGCGCGTTGCTTCGTGCGGTAGCGTCGTGTAACTTCCCCGCGTTGCTCGTGCTCGATGACCTCCAGTGGGCGGATGCGTCGTCGCTGCGCCTATTGCAGCACGCCGTCATGCAGACGGAATGCCCCTTTGCTCTCGTGGCGACGTACCGCTCTAACGAGATCACGCCGGCACACGCTCTGCACCAGCTTGTCTCGTCGGCCTCGATGTCTGCGGGCAATCGCCTTCTCCGATTGTCGCTCGGAGCCCTCGTGGTGGACGACGTTTGTGGACTTCTTGCGCGCTCGACGAACCTGCCTCCGCGTGTGGTCAGCGACCTGGCGCTGGTCGTCCACACTAAGACGGGCGGCAATCCGTTCTTCATTTCGCATTTTCTGTCTGCGCTGCAGGACGACGGCCTGCTGTTCTTTGACGCTCAGCGACACCGGTGGGCGTGGAAGCTAGCGGAAATCAAGGCGTGCGAACACACGGCCAACGTGGTCGACTTCATCGTTGAGCGTAGTTCGCGCGCGCTCGGTCTGAAGGAAGAAACGCGCACACTGCTGAAGTTTGCGGCCGTCATCGGATGTCGGTTTACGCTCGGAGGCGTCGCTGCGCTCGCGCGCGTGAGCGAAGACGATGCACTTGCCCGCCTGCAGGACGCGCTCGCCGAGGGCCTCGTGCAGCGCGTGGTGTCACGTGACGACCGCTCAGCCTCCCGGACGACCAGTGGGATAACCATTCGCAAGCAGAGGAGCGGGCGCGAACTTCACCAGACAACAAGCGGCGGGTCTTCGGACGGCGATAAAAACGAGCCTCTGTTCGGCCCTTTCAGCGTGCCGGAGGAGCGAAAACTGCGAGTAACGCGGAGCTTTGCCGGGTTGAGCCGGTCGCAGACGGTGTCGCTCGAGAGCGCAGAGCCGAGTAACGAGGAGACCTTTGAGCTCTCGCGCGTGTTCGCATTTGTGCACGATCGTGTGCAGCAGGCGTTTTATCAGTTGCTCTCGGAGGACGAGAAGACCTCCGTCCACTTCGATCTTGCCAAGACGCTCCTCGCCGCCTCCGCCACGCCGGAACCGACCGAACTCCCATCGCGGTCCCGTACGATGCCCGTGTCGGCCACGCGCCCTGAACGCCGCCCGTCCGACGGAGGCAGTGGTAGCGCGGGAGGTCCTCTCAGGCGATCGGACGCCGCTGATCTTCGAAGGCGATCGACGGGGGCGGCGAGCTCAGGTAGTAACAGTGCGCCCGGGTCCGTGGGCGCGGACGAGAACGAGCGCGTGTTCGCCATTGCGGGGCACCTGTTGCGTAGCGGGTCCCGTGCGGACAAGCTGCCCGACTTGTCCGCGGCGCAGCTGACGGCCGCCGGTACACTCGCCGTCAACGCGGCCGCTCACGAGGAGGCGCTCAAGTACCTCAGCCGCGCCAAGCTCCTCTTGCCTCTCTGCACGGAGGCGTCGCGTGACCGGCACGCGTACACGATTGCGATGAACCAGGCAGCGTGCCAGTATTTCCTCGGCCACTACCTCGCGGCGTCGAGGGGGCTCGAGGAAGCGCGCGTTCTCGCGAATGGCGTCGCAGCGTCGGTCATACCCGTCATGCTACTGCAGGTCGGTGTCCTCACGGCACTTGCGCGGTACGTGGACGCCATGTCGGTCGGGCTCGATTGCCTCGAGCTGCTTGGGTGCCGAATACCCCTTGTGGTGGACGAGGAGGCCGTCGCCGCGGAGGTCGAGTCGATCGATGACGTCATTGTGGAGAGGGACTTGGTCGAGTTGGTCGCGGAGTCGTGCGCGGACAGGGGCCTTGTTCCGCAGCAGGAGCTGTGGCGCGTGCAGGCACTCGACACGGCGCTGATGGAGCTCATTCCCGTTGCGTTCCTCCTGGGCGACATCAACGCCTACGTCTTTTTCGCCGCGCGCCTCACCGCGCTGTCGTTTGCCCGTGGTCACTCCGTAGCGAGCAGCGGAGGCATCGCCGTGTACGGTTTTGCGCTGGCGAGCATTCTCGAGCGGCACCGGTTGGGATATCAGGTCGTGCACGTTGCAGCGCGCTTGGCCGAAACGTACGGGGAGGCCCTCCATCTCGGCCGCTGCTATTTGCACGTCGGTCTCGCCTCGCCGTGGGGAGATACGTTCGACAGTGCCATTGTTGCCCTTCGCAAGGCGCTCGCGCAAGCAAGCGAGGCAGCGGACCAGAACTACCGCGTCTTCAGCTGCGTTTTTCTCGCTTGGACGTCGTTCCTTCGGGGTTCGCCGCTCGGGGTCCTTGCCGCGGAGCTCACGCAGAACGCGCCCATCGTGGGCATGAGTGGGCAGCGGGACATGCAGCGGTCAATGGCGGCCGTTATGGCCGCCGTGCACAGCCTTACGGGCACGCGCGTCGAGTGCGAGCACATGCCGTCGGCCATTCTCTCCGGGGAGGACGACGACGGCGAGGGCGAGGCGTATGGAGACTTTACGCCATTTGCGAACGCTGCGACCGGAATTTTCCGCATGCTTACGGCGCTTGTGTTCGGACGGAACGAACGCGCGTACGCCCTGTACTCGCGCCTGGTCGAGGAGAACACGATCGAGCAAGTCCACGGGATGATCACTCACAGCGAGTTTGACTTCATCGGCGCCGTCGCGCTTGCGCGTGCGTGCCGGGCCGTCGTCGACCGGCACCGCGACCCAAGCAATCCCGCGCACTCCATCAACTTTGCCGCTTCTGCAGACCCTTCCACCGGCGGTGACATCGACGCTAACATTACCGGCCACGCCGCGAGCACGAAGCAGTCGCTCTCTCGCACGCCATCGGTCGACCGCCGACTGCAGCTGCCTCCCCAGGCCGCGTCGGAGGCTACGGATATGCTTGAGCGGCTGAAGTCGCACGTGTCGCGCCTCGAAGACTATTCGCAGGCGTCCCGCCGAAACTTCTTCTCGAAGTGCATGTTTGTGCGCGCGGAGATCAAGCGCATCGAAGGCCGCTACGGGGACGCCCTGGCAGCCTATGGCCAGGCGGCTCGTCTGGCACGCGAGGAGTCGTTCTGGCACGTGGCCGCACTCGCGTACGAGGGTGCCGCCGACCTGCTCACCGCTGGAAAAACTGCGGACCTCGCAACTCCCGTGCTCCTCGAGGCTGTGTCGGCGTATGCGGCTTGGGGCGCGACGAAGAAGGTCGACGAGCTCTACCGCCGCTATCCCGACCTTCGCAAGGGAAAGGCGCCGACAGCTGTGTCGCCTTCGCCAGGTGCTGGACTGGGTGTCCCCCGCCCGGCGGACTCTGCGCGCTCTCCCTCGCTCTCACGCTCGGCGGGAGCGACGCCGGCGCCGGGCGGCTCGATCGATCTCGTGGCCCTCTTCCGCGCTGCGCGTGCGCTGTCCGAGGAGATGGAGTTTGATAAGCTCCAAACCGTCTTGCTCGAGATTATTGCGCAGAATTGCGGCGCCGACCACGCCGCCCTCGTGCTCGTCCGCGAAACGCCTACGGATGAAGCGCACCTTCGCCGACTGGATGCGTCGCACTCACGTGGGGGGTCGCGCCCGGTGAGCCGTACCAGGGGCAACATCGATGAAGGGGACGACGGTCGGCAGTCGCTCGCTCTATCGAACCGCGCCTCGAAGGGCGACGTAGCGCAGGACGAGCGTCGCCCGGCTTCTCTGCCGTCCCGTCCGGGGAGCCGGAACAGGGGTAACATCGACGAGGGAGAGGACGGACGCCTGTCTCTGGCGCTATCTGGGAACCGCGCTTCGAAAGGCGACGCAACGCAAGACGAGCGACGTGCGCCCTCGTCGCCGTCACGCCGCCGCAGCTCTGGGGGCATCGACGAAGGGGACGAGGGCCGCGCCCTTTCCCAGTCTGCCGGTGCGGTGTCGACAGCGGACGCGGGCGAAGAGGAGCCCGTTTTGCGTCGCATGACATCGCTGCCGTCGCGCCCTTCCAGCCGCGCGAGAGACGAGGGGATGACTGTCATCGAGGACGTAGAAGACTCTGCCAGTCCGACCACACCAAGCACACCTCGCGCGCGCTCGCCGCAAACGTCGCGCCGAACGAGCCCCGCGGACACTGTCGCGCCGATGCAAACGTTTGCGACTACGTCGCCCGCTACCGCACGTAACCAGCAGCTTCGCGACGCGGACGCTCCGTCAGGACAAGGGCGCGTGCGTTCGTTCAGCGAGGCACCGGATGCTCGACAGCCAATGTATTCGCCGGTACGTGTGCCCATGGTGCCCGAGCAGGAGGCCCTCCCTCGTGGGTCGCTTGCCTCGATGCCCAGCCCGCGCGACATGCCGTCGATTCCCCGCTCGCGTCGCCGCGCGGGTTCGATGGGCGCCAACGCGAGGCCGCTGGTGGTCGATGTCGGACGCAAGTCGTCTCTGGGTCCGCTGTCGTCCCCGCGGCTGACGTCGAATCTCTACGTTGCTGCGCGTTTTGCGGAGGGTCGCTGCGTGTGCGACGACGAGCCCGTGGAGCGCAACCCACACGTGTCTGCCGCCATCATCGGCTATGTGGCTGGAACGCGCGACTCGCTGCTCATCGAGGACACGCGGCGGCCCATGGTGATTGGAGAGGACCCGCACGTGGCGCGTGCGGGCGTTGCATGCGCGATGTGCGTGCCCCTCCAGCGCGGCGGTGAGTTTCAGGGGGCGCTTTACGTCGAGAACCGGCAGACGGCGCACGCGTTCACCGCCGACCGGCTGTGGATTCTGGAGCTTCTCGCCAAGCAGGTTGCCGTGTCGCTGAAGAATGCGGCACTGTTCCGCTCCATGCGTGCGGCGCGAGATGACATGGTGGCCGCGCGCAACTTTAGCGAGTCGATCCTCCGCTCGACACGCGACCCGATGATCGTGCTCGACGCCGACCTTCGTTGCGTGTCTGCGAACCGCGCGTTCTTGAAGATTCTGCGCATGGCGGACGAGGACGTGCGCGGACGCGGGTTGTACGAGCTCGCGGGGGGGCAGTTTGGCAGCAACCCCCGCCTCAAGTCGGCAGTGGAGAACATTCGGCGCACGGGCGAGTCCTTCAAGGACGTGGAGATTCGCGTCACTACGAGCAACCAGAACTTGCTCGCGACGGGCAGTTCGATGGGCACGGACGACCTGACAATGTCGCTTGCGTCCGCCATGTTCGCTGCAATCGGCGGCCAGACGAGCGTGGCCAACTCGGTGCAGTCTTTCGACCTTATCGTCGCCGGGTCGCAGGTGCGCACGGGGGGGGCCTCGCAAGCCACAATGGACGGTTCGTTGCCCTTTGGGGCACGGCCGTCGTCCGCGATCGAGGTGACGTCCCCGCGCGACAGTGACGAGAGCGACGCCGGTGCGGCCGACGTGAAGCGGGTGATCATTCTCACGATGGAGAACGTCACGCACGCCAAGCGCGCGCTCGAACTCCGTCGCACCGCCGGCGACCTTCGCCGCATGATCGACGGCGCGAGCGTGCCCATCTTCGGAATGGACATGGTTGGCATGGTCGTCGAGTGGAACGAGCGCATGCGTTGGCTCACGGGCGTCCGCCGGGACCAGGCCGTGGGCTCGCCACTGGCCTCGTTCCTCATCCCCAGCGACTCGTGCCCCAATCCCT
Organism: Pigoraptor vietnamica; assembly: GCA_943704525.1. Lineage (NCBI taxonomy): Eukaryota > Filasterea > Ministeriida > Capsasporidae > Pigoraptor > Pigoraptor vietnamica. The sequence goes on along the minus strand of CALSCQ010001792.1, from coordinate 10,467 downwards.
CCAAGTTCATGGTGGAACTTGTCGAGTCCGTTTCGGACGGCAATGCGCCCAGCGGCATTGAGATTTCCTTCCGCTCCAACAGGGGCGCGGAGGTCGACCTCCTCGTCAACGTCTCGCCCCGGATGAGCGGCGAGGGGGAGCTTGTCGGCGTCATGATGGTTGGGCAGGACGTCTCGGACCGTAAGCACGGCGAGAGCGTCCTTCGACACGGCGTCGTCGCCTCGCTGTCCACGTTCGTCCCGCGGTCGGTGGCGGAGCGGTACTCGCGGAACCCCAACCTTCCCCTACGGTCTCCTGCTTGCGAGCACATAGAGGGCGCCGTGTTGTTTGCGGACATCAGCGACTTCACGACGTACACGGAGGGAATGGTGCGCGACCTCACGGACGGCGCGGAGAAGATTGCCATGTTCCTGGACGGCGTGTTCAATTCGTGAGTGCGCTGGTAACGCGCGTGGGCGTGTGCCCGATTTGGTCGCCTGGGGTGCTATTTCGAATGTTTATTCTCTTGACTGTATTGATTTATTGGTTCCATCGCCGGGCAGGCTCATTCCGATCATATCGGCGAACGGCGGCGACGTCACCAAGTTCGCGGGCGATGCCATTGCGGCCGGTAAGCTGAGCATGACGGGAGCCATTTCTGTTCGGCGCCCCTGTTCGTGGTGCCATGGACGGACGTTACGCCAAGGAATCCGAGTGTGCACACACACTCACCTTCGGCATGTGTGCAGTGTTCCCGTGCACCTCCAAGCGCAACCTCGTGGCAACGACGCTCCAGGCCATCCAGTGTAGCATCACGCTGGTGCGCGCCGTGCGGCGTATCATCATGCTGCGGGGATTCTCGTGCCGTCTCAAGGTAATGTCTCGCGTCGCTGCCCTCGCTCGCACACGCGCAACAGCTAAAACGATCGCATAACGTATCAAACACGTGCGCAGGTGGGGATCGGCACCGGGCAGACCACCATCGTGCACATTGGCTCGGGCGGTTGCTGGCAGCAGGTCTTCGTCGGACCGGCCATCGGCCAAATGGCGCGTTCGGAGAAGGTCGCGCGCCCCAACCAAGTGCTCATCTCACCGGAGGCCAAGGCGCTGCTTCCAGAGGGCGCATGCGAGCTCGAGCCCGTGTTTCCTTCCGCCCCCGCCGCGACCCCCGCCGACGGATCGTCGCCGCAGCGCACGCAACCGCAGCCTGTCGCATACGTCGTCTTGCGCCTTGTAGGCGCCGACCTGGACCCACACCCGCTGCCGGCCCCGCGCCTCTCACCTGCGATGGAGGCGGCTCTCAAGGCGTACGTGCCGATGCAGGTGTACAACTACACGCACGAGAACAAGACGGAGTGGCTGACGGACCTCCGCACGATCACGGTCGTCTTCATGAACATCGGCGGGATTGACTTTGAGAAGGGATTCAACGCGCGCCGCCTCGGGGCGTCGGACTTTGCCACCCTCAGCAGCACTGCCGGTCCCGCGTCGGTGCCGGCAAACTCACAGCGCCGCATGTCGCTGGGCGTTCCGTTCTACGCGCCGCGACGGCCGTCGTTTGCTTTCAACGCGATCGACCTTGACGACATCGAGGCTTCGTACTTGGAGGGTGAGGAACCCGTCATGGAGACGGCGCGCAAGCTGTCCGACGCCTTTGACGTCATTCGGTCGTCAGTGGACGCGTTCGAGGGGTCGATCTCCAAGTTCCTGGTGGACGACAAGGGGCTCGTCGCACACCTTGCGTTCGGCCTGCCGCAGAAGACGCATCACGACGACGTCACGCGCGCGGTGCTCACGTGCACGCGCGTCGTCTCGCAGCTGGAGAAGAAGGGGTTCCGTGCGCGTGCGGGCGTTGCGACGGGGCCTGCCTTCTGCGGGTCCGTGGGCTCTCAGGATCGGAAAGAGTACACGCACCACTCTGACATTGTCAACTGCGCCGCGCGGCTCATGGTGCTGTCGGAGTGGGGACGCGTGCTGTGCGACGAGGCGACGTCGGAGGCCGCCATCATGGACAATGTTGTGTTTGACCCGAAGCGCGAGCTTAAGCTAAAGGGCAAGGAGCTCACCCTGACGGCATCATACGTTCGCACGGCGCGCGAGAAGAAGGACGGGTTCGTGCCGTACATGCACGCGGCCCTCGCGAGCATCCTCCGTCCTTCCCGCCGCCGACGTGCGAGCTCGCAGGAAGAGGAGGCGCGTGGCGACGACGCGGCGGCCGTGGAGCGCGCGAGGCAGGCGCAGTCGCCGATGGTCGGGCGAGACACGTTCATGGCCGACATTTCGGAGGCAGCGGATCTGTTCGCGCATACAATGACGCCGATGTTCAACGCGATCTTCGTGACGGGCGAGGGCGGCAACCACGGAATTGGAAAGACGCGTCTCCTCGCGGACGCGTACGAGCAGCTCTCGGTCGACGAGCGCATACGCGCGACCGGAACTGCCGTCGTCCACTTTGCGTTCTCGCGCGTCGGGAATGCGCGCCCTCTCGAGATGTGGGCGGGCTTGTACGAGTCCCTGACGCGCAAGCGTGGACGCGATGCGGTGGAGGCGGCGCGCGCCGATCTCCTCTCCGGTAAAGACGCTCGCCTCGCCGCCCTCGTTCCGCTCGTCTCTGACCTCTTTAGTCACGGCCGCGCGAACGACTACGTCGCTCCGGGCGAAGCGCCTGCCGACGCCCAGAACCCCGCGCAGGCGACGAACGGCGGTGATGCGTCCTCGTCCGCGTTGGACTGGGAGGATGAGGAAGCGGCCCTGCGCTCTGGTGTCGCCGCGTCCATGTCGGCGCCTGCGCGTCTGGCGACGTCGGTGAAAATTCTGACCAAGCTGCTGCAGCGGCGCCTCCGGAGCATGCCCAAGGGCGCGATCGTTTTCATCGACGACGCCGACTGCTTCGACGAGTCGTCGTTTTCTGTGCTCGAGCAGCTCGCGGCGGCCAACGTCCACGCGCTGCTCGTGTGTGCCGTGCGTGCGTCGTCGACGCCGATGGCCCTGTTCGAGCGGCTGCCGAAGTCGCAGTGGATGGAGACGGTCGTGCTGCCGCGCCTTTCGCGCGAGGACATGACGATTCCCATCCGCGAGCGCATCGCCGCCCACCTCCAGTCCAAGCGCAGCCCATTCTCCCGCCACAACAACCACAGTCGAAGGGGCGACGGCAAGCGTGGCGGTGCGTACGGGCGTCAGGCATCGAACAGCGCGTCCGCGGCCCTCGAGGTTCTGTCGTCGACGACCGTGTACGAGGGCGTTCCTCCCGAGGAAGCGAGCGCGGCGGAGCTTGGCGTCGCCCGCATCGTGGAGCGGTCAAGCGGCATCCCGCTTGTCGCGCAGCTGCTGACGCTGACGTTCCTCAAGCACTTTGACGACGTTCGGCCGATCACGAGGGATGCGCCGCGCGAGGAGGACGAGACGCGCCCGCCCGTACCGCAGGACCCGACCATGTCACCGCTGTTAGCGCCCGTGGAATCGGGGTCGTCGACGCCGCTCGACGCATCTGTGCGCTCCCTCACGGCACACGAGGGCGACGCCGCGGGGTCGGCGCACCCGTCCCAGCGCGGGGTGCCCGCGGTGCAGCTGCTCAGCGAACTCAACCTCATCCGCCCGCACTTTGCGTCGCGCATCGATCGCCTCACGCCCTCGCAGCAGGTGACGCTCAAGATTGCGAGCGTTATTGGCGACTCGTTTGGCGTGGACCTCCTCGTGCACCTTACGTCGGCGTTTGAGCGCGGCGGCATCCAGGTGCTCGACGACCTCGACAACCTCGTCGCCATGGGCTTCCTTGTGCCCGCTGACGGGGCAGGGCGACCCGCTCTCAGGTCAAGCGCGAGCTCTAGTTCGCTGCTGGCGGCGCCCGTGGGAGCGCACGACGCTCGCGCGTCGCCGATAGGCGCGGCAAACGAGTCGCACTCTGCAGCGTCGCTGCGGTCGAACAGCGGCAGCGTGGACCCGTTTTCCTCGAGCGGGGTGCTGAACGCGTCCGGGGAGTATCATGACTCGTACATGTTCGTCGAGGCCGCCATTCGCGAGACGGCGTACGACATGGTGCTGCACCAGCTGCGCCGGAAGCTCCACAGGGACGCGGCGCTGTGGCACGAGCGCGTGTTTGGGACGCACCGCATGACCCGCGAGATGCTCTCGGCTGTGGCGCACCACTGGCAGTGTGCGGATGAGCTGCGCAAGTACCTCGAGTACCTCGCGATCGCCGGCTCCGTGTCGTCACGCGAGCTCGGGGCGTGGCTCGAGGAGGACGAGCGCATTGAGAGCGAGATTCGCAGGCTGGAAGAGGCCCGCATGATGCTTGTGGAGCGGATGAAGAAGCGACAGGGCGTTCGCCGCAAGTCGTCCGACGCCCTGCTCTGAGCGCCAGCGGGCCGGTGATTGAGAAATGACACGTGATTTCTTGTTGTTGCGCGTGCGTGTGCGTTTGCGTTTTGTGTATAGTTCTGCGGCGATACTTTGCGTAATCTATGAAAGCCTTCTTTACTATGTCGCGGCTGCGTTGCGCGTGTGCGCTGTCGCTCTTGCTTCTTGTCAAATATCATCTCTCTGTTCATACATAACTTGGTTGCGTTTGCAGAAATGACCCGAGTGCAGTCTGCAGAATCGATTAGACAGGTCCCTTTAGTCGTCCCTCGTTCACTCGACACGCAGAGGGCATCATGAGAGCAAGCAGCCGCTGCTCTTGCCGTCGTCCCTGGGCGCCTGTTGTGCGTTCTGCGTGTTCGCCTGGCGAGGCGCCGATTGTGGTCGTGAGCCCGTCGAAGGCGTGCGCTGCCCTCCGCCCTGCTGCGCCTGCTGTTGCTGTTGGTGCGCGCGTGCGCGGCGATCGTCCTCTTCCTGAAGCTGAAGCGCGAGGAGATAACTGTCGAAAGCAATGGAGCTGCCGTCAGCAAACTCCGGGGCACTAATTTGGTAGGAGCACGTACGTAGTCGATCGCGTATCAAGTACACAACGACGCCATCGGCCAACACGAAGCCACCAGGCACGCGACGACGTGATTTGAGATGAAGAGACTCACTCTGGGTCCATTTCCTGGCCCTGCGGCGCGTGGACGGACGCTACGCTGCCCATCGGCTGCTGTGGCACAGCGTCCTGCGGCCTTCCCACCCCGGAAGTGGGACGGGACTGGACCTGTCGCTGCGATTCGATGCGCCGCGCCTCTTCATCTTCTTGTCGCTGAAGGCTGAGCGCGAGAAGATAGCTGCACAAGCGCAATGGGCGGGCGTCAGCATGCATATTGCCAAACGCGCGTGTGCCAACTACACAAGGACACGGACACCCACTCGGAATTCTGCGCAGAGGCTTCAGCGACTGTGGCCGGCGCAGCCTCGGCACGGTAGTCTTCACCGGATTGCGCGGGGATCTGGAAAAGAGAAGAGGATGAAGAATAGTGTGAGAGTGCGCAGGATATACATGACAAAATGACGGGACAACCAGGCACAGCACGACCCACATTGTGGAACTCCCCGTCGAGGAAAATGCCGTCGCCCTCGACGTTGTTGAGGGTCTCCCAAACAGCGGACGAGTGCAAGAATCCCTGCGCACGAATATGTGCGGGTCAACCAACCGTGCCAGTTGCATACACAGCAGCGTTGTTTGAAAGACACTCACAGTGTGCGATCGCATTCTGCCGTCACCAGCACGCAATTCCGCGAGTGTCACAGGCATGCGACACACACGCACCTGGTCGGTAACAAGCACAAGCAGCTCGTCGCGGTGCTTCAACAGCGTGCTGAAGTGGTTGTTGCGAAAGAGAACGCACGGCTGGTCGGGACGCAAAGACGCGACAAGCTCGGATATGCCGTGGTACGTGAGCTGCGACGCTGTCTGCTCCAGGAAAGTCTCCGCAATAAGGCCTGTCACGCGAGTGTGCGCCAAGATTAGTCATGAACCGCACGCGCACGCACGAACACACCACACGCACTCGCACATTGAGACACAGAAACACATCAAACAGGCACGTCGACCGACTGCACGCACCTTCTTGAATCTCGCGGTCGCTCGGCCCTGGACCGCCGCTCTTGTCCGCCGCCGCCGAACGAAAGGCGATGACGCGCTCGACGAGCTGGTTGTAGCTTGTCTTGGCGATGACGGCGTGCGTGTCGGCGTCCTGCGGGTCCGACAGCCAGCCGTGCACGAGGCGGATGTCGAGAAGGTCAAAGACGAGGCACTCGGACGTGAACTCAAAGCCGTCGATGCTGCGAATGGCACGCCGTGTCAGAACGCAAGCACTTGCGCACAATATAGCGATATGACTATGCAGCACACTTCCGCACAGCGCACCTCGAGAAGCGCACGTTAACGTCCAGCCCCGTCTGCAGCCGCGGGAATGCGTTGAAACAGTCCTCAATGTTGCGCGCGCGGTCGGCTTCTGTTTCGCCCACGTGCACGGCGGCGGACGTCGGCGTCGCCGCCGACCGCATGAGGCAGTCGCCGAGCAGCGTGCACAAGTGCTGGTACGACACCATCTCCATGTCCGCGTGGAACTGGATGCTCCCACGCAGCGCAAGCACGTTGCAGATGGAGATGAGCGGGCAGGGGCCGTTAATGTTCTGCGTGACGATGCCAATCGTCTTCCCGCGCCACGGAATTCGCTTCAGCGCGTAAATGTCGGGCGACTGCGCCTCACTCCCGCGTGCGTCGGGCGCCGGGACGAGCGCAGGCGGCGGCGGAGTGCTTGAAGAAGGCGCCTGCTGTGCTTCGACGGCGCTCGCGGCGACTGCGCCGGGAACAGCCCCTGGCACCTGTGCAACATCCAATGGATGCACGGCGTCGGAGAGGGACAGCGCCGCCGTTCCCTGTTCAATCACCTCCACGTTCGAAGCGGTGTCGTCGTCCGCTGCAGGTGGCGCGGGAGAGGGCTCGGTTGCGGGCGCATCTGCTTGCGGGACGACAGGGGCGCTCCCGCTGTCGTTGTGCTCGGTCGGCAGAGTGCCGTCGTCCTGGGGCCCGCCCATTTCAACGCAGCACACTATGTGGCGCGCGAAATGTGTGGTGTGTGTGTGTATGTGTGCGTGTGTGCGTGCGCGAGTGTGTCGTGCGTGCCTTGCGCCAATAATAAGTTTTGCCCCTGTCAATCGCTCGCACGGTGCCAAAAATTACCCCGCGAAGTCGAGCGGCGTCCTGCAGGCAACAGAGACTACGCGAGTGTGCGCGTGTGCTCTCGTAAGCGAGTGCAAGTGTGTCGTGAGATTTCCCGTTCGAAAGAGAACGATCGTTCGGCGAAGATCGGCGCGCCCTCGCATACCGCACGGCGCTTTTGGAGTGGTGACGGACATGGCCACAAACGGCTGACGTCACGTCGGTGCCACAGGGACGCTACCGTGTGCAATCAAGGGTGGGTGTTAGACCGATTGGCTGTTTAGCCCGGACCAGACGCCCGCACCGCTTCACTCTTCCGCATTCTCTGGCTTTTCTTGAGCCGGTCGGTGGCCCACTGTGAAACTGGCGGACGCCGGTCCGGTCCCGCTCGACTGCTCAGTTGAGTGCAATTGGGTACACGGCTGGTACTAGCGCGAGCCGCAGCATTCGACGGCGGCGAACGCGGAGGAATGCGACAGTGCTCGTTCCAAATTATTGCATCATTGCCCAGCCGGAGATCGACCGCCCAGACATCTTTAGATGAAAGCATGGCGTGCGAATGCAGTGAGACTGAGTTCAGTCCTCCTTCTCAAGAGGCTGCAGCTCGCTTTCGCCCATCACCTTTCCCACCCGCACGGCGAGCGTTCAGGGGCAGCGGTGCGCGCGTTGTGGGCAGCACCCACGACAATGCTGCGAGCGTACGCAACTGACACGCCGACACTTTCCGCAGAGCGAAGAGCGCCCGCCTCCGTGGCCGTAATGAGGTGGGAAGATACGGCGACGGCCGCCATGGCTATCCGCACGTCCGACGGCCAGCTCTGGCCCCTCAGCCCGATGCCGACCTTCAGCATCGTGCGAATGTTAGAGACGCCCGTGTGCACGACCGGGTGGACGTCGTGTGCGTGGCCGTCATCTGCGTGAATATGTACGCGACCGTCATCGCGCCGCCGCCGAGCAGCAACAAGGGAATCGTACAGTCCCCACTGGAATTGAAGCCAGTGACGCTCGAGCCGTTGTACCGCGCGAAGAGCACGGTCAGCGGACCGCCGAGGATGTGGGTGAGAAAGAGAACGGCGCACTTGGAGGCACGCTGCGATGCGACCAGTTCCTTCTCGAGCGCGTGCGAGAACTCAAGCGCAAGCATGCTCAGGACGACCATGGCGCCCAAAAATACACGACGAAGTCTCGCCCGTGCTGAGCTTCGACGCCTCGGCTCGACGTAGGAGTAGTACAGAATTCCGGCGGTCGTGACGACAGAGCTCAAGAGGCGCGCGCGGGGCAGCGAGTGGCCCACGGTCCATGCGACAATGGCGACGAAGAGTACGTTCGTCTTTTCGAGGATCGAGTGCGAAGCTCATGTGCGGCATGACGAATGCCACGTGGGTTCAGCGTGTCGCTGATCGTGTCGACGAGGAGGACGCGCGCGGCCTCTCCCACGCGCATGCGGCCCAGGGACTGGCGAAAGCCGCCCTCGCGGAAGATGATCACGAAGGCGGCAAACAGCGCGATGCTGAGGTCCCCGTGAAGAGCACCTGGGATGTGTTTGGAGTGCATGAGACCGATGACGGGCTGAGCACAACACGGGCATTCGGCACAATTAAAGGTCAGGGCGTGCAGTCGCCGGGTCAATAGCGAAACGGTAAAGGCCGGACCGCGCAACGCAAACCCCACCCCAATTCCATTGTTGCGGTCGGCGCGTGATGGCCTCTGACGTGAAGAACGTCCTCCCGAGACCCGTTGCAACTTAACGAGCAGGAATTCGATGAAAGGCACGGAGAGCGCCATCCCCTCTGCCGACACTTGCAACTCGGACGACGCGTGAGCAAAGTGGCGACACAAGGAGGCGTCTTGCCGCACGTGATGCTTATGAACGAGTGTCATAACGCGCACGCGTGCATACACACACGCGTCGGCACACACACACTGGCACACGCACGCACGCACAAATGTGCACACGTGCGCACTTTCACTCTCTCACGTCATTCTTCTGCAGCACGCGCGCCCCTTATTGGCCATAGTTCCCAGCCCTTGCGCAATGGCGACTGAAACTGCGCCCCAGAACAACGGGCGCCCAGTTAAAGCGTGCCCCGTCACCGGCGCCGAGTGTCAGTCACTGGTCGACAGTTCGGCCATGTCACCTTTCCGGTCCGGACTGATACAAAAAAAACTCACCGGCGATTATGAAACGGCGCCGGGCAAGTAGTGCCGGCTCCCTCCACTCCTCCACTATGGCGCCACTGTGCCTGCAGTCCCACTGGCTGGCCGCGTAGAGTTGCCGGGGGTCGCACCCCCCAAAGAACGGCTCCGTGCGATGACTATAGTGTTGAGTCGAAAAAATACGCCGTTCGGCACCTAATGCAGCACGGCCGCAGGCATGTAACCGGTGAAGGAGGACGACCGGCGCTGATAAAGCGCGAGACCAAGGACGTTGCTCTTTGCTGCTATGGATGAGGCTGCATTCTGTGTGCGCACTGAAATCGCAGCGCGCGACTGTGCGCTTCCCCCGTGGACTGAGTGCGAACAACAGGGTCGTCGGGGTGCGCGATGACGCGATAACGGCTGTCCGCTGCGATTTCAGTCGCAGGCTGTGCATCGGCAATGATATCGATGTGCGTGAGAAGCTTAAGAGACAGCAGTACGGTGGGAGAAGACCCGGCAACTAAGGCAGTGAAGCATGCGTCTTCATTCCTCTCCGTCTGGAAAGCCGTCCCAGAAGTCCGCACGCGACTGACCGGGGGGCGCGTAGATCTTCCAACCGTCCCAAGCGCGAAAGCGCGTCGTGATTGCTATGGGATTTCGAACGAGATGAGGCCGTTAGCTCCGCGAGTTGCAGTCACTCGGCGTGTGTGAGGTGTGTGTGCATGTGTGTGTGTGCATGTGTGTTTATGTGTGTGTTTGTATATGTCTGCCCTCTGCGCGTGTGTGTGCTGTTGTTGCCCACAATCTACGCACTGACACAACCCACCGTCGATCCGAGCCATTTGCTCGGCACTCAAGCAGAAGCGACTTGCCACCGTCATGTTTTCCGCGATGCGCGCAGGTGTCTGCGACTTGGACGCCACACTGGTCCCTCGCTGGAGCCCCCAACGGAGCAGCACCTGCAACAGTATACGCCTCGCACTTTTGTTACAAGTCCAACGCATCGAGTCAACAGACGTTGAAGGTCAATGCACTCCGTACAACGTACGCCGCCGGCCATCGCGACGTCGATTCCCACCTGCGCCGGCGTGACGGACAGCTCGCCCGCAATGGCGTGAATGGCGGGTTCCTTCAAGAGAACCGGCGCATCGGCCCCGGAACTGCGAGGAAGGCGGCGATTTCAGTGCGAAGTTTAGCGCTGGCGGGCGTACACCCCTCTTCCTCGTCTCCCCCAATCCACTTCAATGTAACCGCAAGGTCCCTCTCCCCCCCCC